>JAVXUP010003087.1:0-88137 GCA_033070095.1 Escallonia herrerae | reverse complement strand
GGAATGAAAGTACAAAGCACACCAAGTTATCTGCAGTGACAAGGATGCTACACTTAAAGTCTGAGCATGGTCTAAGTGATAGGGGTTTTGATGCTTTTTTGAAGCTTAATAAATAAATGTAGCCAGATGATGAGAAGTTGCCTGACACGTACTATAGTACTAAGAAAATGATGATGAAACTTGGTTTGGGGTACCAGAAGAGAGAAGCTTGTAATAATGATTATGTCTTATTTTGAAAGAAGAACAATGACTTGAACGAGTGTCCGGTTTGTGGCCATGCAAGGTATAAACCGACCAGTGAGAATAAAAGAAAGATAGCATGGAAGATATTGCGGTACTTCCCGCTGACACCAAGGCTTCAAAGGTTGTACTACTCTTCTAAAACGGCAGAGCACATGATATGGCATAGCCACGTCCGCAGTAAAGTTTTGATTTATTAAGACACCTTGCCGATGGAGAGGCATGGAAAGAATTTGATTATCGACACCCATCTTTCTCCCAGAAGTTCAAAATGTTCGACTTGGGCTTGCTACTTATGGGTTTAATCCTTTTAGGCACTCTAGCACACCATACACTACGTGGCCTATGATCATTGTCTCGTATAACCTTCCTTCGGACATGTGTATGAAGAAACAATTTATATTTTTATCATTACTCATTCCTGGACCTACGAGCCCGGGTAGAAATATAGACGTGTACCTGCGGCCGTTGATCGATGAGTTAAAAATCTGTGGGAAGTTGGAGCCCCAGTATTTGATGTATCTCTTAAACAGAACTTCAACTTGAGGGCAGCAGTCACGTGGACTATCAATGACTTCCCTGCATACGGTATGTTGTGTGGGTGGAGTACACACGGTAGGTTGGCATGTCCTTATTGTATGGAAGTGAGTAAGGCTTTCACCTTAAAGCACGGGGGGAAGGCTTCCTTTTGGGGATGTCACAGAAAATTCTTACCACCTAATCATCCATTATGAAGGCAAAAAGATAAGTTTGATAAAATTGTGGAGCGTCGTCTTGAAACACGTGACAGATTGTCTGGCGAAGAAGTGTATATGTGCGTAAAGGACCTTGACATGGATGCGGTACCATTTGGAAAGTGCGGTGCTAGTCTAAAACTTCCTGGCTTTGGAAAAAAACACAACTGTAAAAAAAAGTGCCTCTTTTAGGAGCTGCCTTATTGGCCGACCCTCCTCTGCACAACAATCTCGATGTTATGCACATTAAGAAAAATATTTTTGAAAATATGTTTAATACAGTCATGAATGTCAAGGGAAAATCAAAGGATCATTTCATAGTGTAAGTAGTTGCGTACATATCTTCCTTCTCATAGTATTTACTGAGATAATATAATGACGATGCCATATAACATGCAGTGAATACGACGAGGAAGTGTTATTAGCAAACCCTGGGATATCAGATGGACAACTTGAAAAAATGCGAAACAACGCGTTCCCTAAGTGGTTCCGACAGCGCGTAAGTTCTAAAACCTACTTTTCATTTCTAATATAGCCCGCATGTAATAAGCTAATACTTTGTGCAAATTGTTTGCTATTGTAGACCGTTCGTGATGGAGTTGATGTCCGTCTCAAGTTGCTTGCTGCTGGCCCGAGTAGACTAGTATTGTGTCATAAAGGGTACATTGTCAACGGGTTTAGGTTTAACAAGATGGAAGTTGACCTTACTAAACAAACCCAAAACGGTAGAATTTTGATCAAAGGTGATTGTTATAATGATAGCGAGCGTGATTTTCATGGGCAGTTAGAGGAGGTTGTTGAACTAGACTATTATGACAGCGGTAATCGACTGGTAATGTTTAGGTGCAAATGGTTTGACATTACAGCTGGTAACGATGTTGTTGATGAGCCTCTTTGCGATTTAGGCCATGCTGGAGAAGAGGTCGATGCTGAAGCCCTCCGTGATGATGATGGTGATGACGATGATGACGATACTGAGGAAGATGTTGATGGCGAAGAAGAAGATGATGAAGATGAAAGGGACGAAGATGAAGAGGAGGAGGAAGATGTTCCGTTGTCTATTAGTGATAGTGATTGACTTTGTAGAGTAAAAAAATTCTTGTCAATGTACTTCTAGACATGCCTGTTTATTATTTACATTGAATTAGTTATTAATTGATGGTGGACGACTATTTAATTTGGGTTGTCTTTTACTGTCGGCAGTGCCACATTGGTAGCATACTAAGTTTTCCACTTAAGTTGTTTATTATTCAGGCGAACCACATTGTTATTAATTTTCTTTTGCACTTAAATTGTTTATTATTCGAGCGAACTACATTTTAGATATGCTGAGATCCAGTGCACCTCGAGGTCGTGGAAGTGGCCGTCGCGGAGCTGCTTCGGCACAGTCAGCCCTCCTCCCTAGGATTGGTGATGCGACTACTACTGAGCAGCCGTCATCGTCATGAGTTGCTTCAGACCATGGTCAGACAATATTAGTTTTATGTCGGATTGAAAGCAATTACTTGCAATATATATAAATATAAATATAATGATTTCCTTTTTCATCATTTTGCAGTGTCTAGTTCATCTGTACCGCGAGGTATCAATCGCGGAATACCTCTT
This sequence comes from Escallonia herrerae, assembly GCA_033070095.1. Taxonomy (NCBI): domain Eukaryota; kingdom Viridiplantae; phylum Streptophyta; class Magnoliopsida; order Escalloniales; family Escalloniaceae; genus Escallonia; species Escallonia herrerae. Next base: position 85,558 of record JAVXUP010003087.1, on the reverse strand, counting down.
CCAGCCACCCCAGAGCAGAGGATTACTGCTCATGTCCGAAACAATTAGTATGGTTTTAATTTTCAAAGCTCAATTCTATTGTAATATGCACTTATATTGGGATTGATGTATCTCTTTATGATTTTTTGTAATTAGTTTTATTGAGGATTGTGTTAGGACCAAGATCGGTCCTATTATCAAGGCTTACCTCCCACAGCCTTATGCGACGTGGGGGTCGTGGACGGAATCAGACAAAGAGCTTGTCTGGGGGGAAGTTTTTGGTAAGGAGCACAGTATTTTTTATGTGCTTTACTTTAAATATTTTAGAAGTACATTATCGCTGAAATTTTATTGCTAACCGTGTTTTTCAATTGTGTTGAATTATGTTTAGGACTATTTCAAATTTGAGTAGAACGGAGAGCGAGAACTCGAGAGGCAGGCGTGGGAGTGGCATTGTGCTGAGAACTACAAGAAATGGATGCTAAATGCGAGGAGGTGGGCACTAGCTCCGGCGGGTACGACATATATATCTATGACGAGGGACCACAACCCTGAGTTCTTCTCCAGAACCATGTGGGGGCAGCTAGTGTCACATTGGAGTACTCCAGACTGGGCGAAGCTGAGTGAGCGAGGCACGGATATGACTCACAGCGAGAAGAAGATGAAGCACAGTGCTGGTTCCCGTCCATTTACCATGCACAAGCTGAGGTTGATAGAGGAGGACCTTGACAGGAGGCCCCCTACGAGGCTCTGCCATTTTGAGCGCACACACCTGAATAGTGATGGGAAGTGGGTGTCTAAGAGCGCCGAGCAGTTTGCGGTGAGCACATAACTCATGTATTACTTTTGTATTCCTATTGTATTAGTTCTGTGATTGCGACCAATAGAATTTCTCTAATATTTTTGTTGTTTCCTTATACAGAGTTTATTTAGAGAGAGACTTCAGGCCAACTCCCAGCCAGACGGTAGCCAGACAGTGGACGAGTTCTCATTGTGGTCAGACACAACGGGGGGTCCTCCGCATGAGCGTTGCTAGTCGGCAGACCTCAATCGTCAGGCGAGACCAGTTGTACCTGTCCTCAGGCAGATGCGACGGCTGCGATGGAGGAAGAGCACTTCAACGTAATGTTTGATACGCGGAGGCGGATGATGCTCGATGACGGTTATGTAATTATAAAGGGGCCCAAACTACATGTAATACAAATTTCTTAAGTACTTATGTATTTTGTACTCTATATGTGATCTTGATTTGATATATGATGTTGAATCATTTGTATGGTTTCGTGCAGGGCGATACCGATGATCCTAGTGCCGGTGACCCCCAGGGCGATAAAGATGTTGTTGGATCGAACGTGCATTCTTGATCGAGGAATGAAGAAGATGATGACGGGGGTGGTTGTTTTGCCGACGAGTGATTTAGATAGGTGTTTGATTAGATTTATGCAATGAATGTTATTTTATTGTTTTGAATTGATCATCAGTACTTAACTGTATGAATTCTATTATTTTAATGCACATGTTAACGTTTATCTATACTTTGATGAATGCAACAATCTATTCCTGGCCATTCTTAGACTATGGGATAACAATCTATCTTGTAGAATGAGCCACAAGAGTAGGATAATCTTTTGATGGATGTCCACTTTCCATATCTAATCCCAAGATTCCTCCTCTGTAACCTCTATGCTTAAATTATCACAGATAAATCATAAGCACTGCTTATCTTGAATTGACCTTTGGTTCAAAGCCTAGGCGTGCGGGTCTTTCTAATTATTATCAAAAGGCAGATGAATTCTCTGGATTTCACTCATCTCTTCTTTAATAACAATTTGACTAAACATCTCTTGGTCCTAGTTATTGTTCTTTCCCAGGGTCTCTCTGCCACACCATCAGTCTTAACAAAAATTAGTGTTTTTACCACTATTAATGGACCATTTGGTGTCTTTTTGAAGATAAAATAGACCTTGTTGTATACTTCCGTATGTTGGATCCCTTGTTGCTAAGGTTCAAGTCTTTGGGGTTTCTATTTTTCACATACTTAGAATTTAGGACCTCCGCCTTTTTTTAGCACTTTCTCCTGACTCTAAAGTTTCGATCCCAGTATGGTTAGGCTGGCCAAGTTGTTGAATCTGGCCTATCTTAGGCCAAGCCCTCCAAGTTGTTTGGGTTGACATATGCTATCCCAGTGACAAAGTGAATTTTGTTTTCAGTCTCGGTGTCATCACAAAGAAAAGCTCTATTTAATCTGTCAACTTTTTTCACAGATAGCCTTGGGAAGGGCTTGAATTTGCACGGCATAGTGTCACGGGCTGCCCCTTGCACCCGCGCCCATCCAGCACAGCGTCCCCGCACCCCTCCAGCACGCGTCCATGCTCCCTTGCAAGGTTTTCAAGTCTCGCGCCCGTCAAGCACAGCGCCCGCGCGCCCAATTGTAGTGCCCGCGCACGCCAAAAGCCAACAGTGAAGATCTGAAGATCCAGGCGTGCGTTTTTGCTCAATTTTGGTGGAGACCACCCTTGTATATATTTAAGTTTCTTTGTAAAATTTCAAGTCATTCCGAGTTGTATTTCTCTAAAAAGGGGCACTATGACTCCTCACACATAGTGATGTCTACTACTGTCACTTAGGAAAATCCTCCTAATGGTACTATATGGGAGTCATGCACACCCATACCCAAGAGTCCCGTGCTTTGTTTTAGCTTGCCTGTCTAGCTAGATCGCACACTGTGGATGCAAACAAAGCCTTCTGTAAGTTGTAATGATGTTGAAGTAATGAAAATATTTGAGATCGTTTTGCCTTCGTGTTGAAATCTACTTCTTTGTGCACTGTTTTATGCAATGTTGATGCACTGCTTGCTGTAGATTGTTGGAATTAGTTGGCAGACTCTTCTTGCAAGCGGCAAGTCGAGTGCCACACACGGTTTCCTTTATGCCATCAAGGGCCACCGTGTGTCAGGTGGTACCAAAGCCGCGATTTCCCAAGGGACCGTGGCTTCAGCTAAGAAAATATTGTTGGATAGTTTGTTGAGAAAAACTATGGCCAACACGAAAGAGAGAATCGATGCTTTGGAAGCACAGATACAAGGCATGTTCAAGAACGACCAGGATGCTCCAGGCATCCTGAAGCAATTTTCCCTTCGCCTTGACGCGTTGGAAGTGAATCTTGAAGCCACTGATAATGCCCGATATGCTGAGAACATGGAGTGGGAGGGCAAGTTTCAGGAGCTTCAGGATCGAGTGGAACACCATGCACGGCATGTTGAAGGTATAGACTGGGAGTCTAAATTTCAAGAGCTCCAGGATTGAGTGGAGCTTATTAGTCTTGCAGTGGTTAACACACTCGCAGGGGGTGTGGATCACTCATCGAGGCCCTGAGTGCCAGAGCCCAAGAGTTATGGGGGAGCCTGTGACGCCAAGGAATTAGAAAACTTCCTTTTAGATATAGAACAATACTTTCGAGCCATCAGAGTAGACTCGGAAGCGACGAAGGTGTCGATGGTTGCCATGTACTTGGTTGGAGATGCCAAGTTATGGTGGCGGAAGCAGTACGTAGAGATCAAAGATGGGTCTTGCATCATAAACACATGGGATATACTCAAACGAGAGCTAAAGAGCTAGTTTTTCCCAGAGAACACCGCATTCAATACGAGGAAAGCGTTGTTGGAATGCAAGCACACCGGATTGGTCCGGGAGTATTGCCAGACATTTTTCTGCCTTGATGTTGGACATCAGTGACATGTCCGCAATCAACAGACTCTTCTTCTTCACGGAAGGGTTAACCTTAACGAAGCCATCATCGCTACCGAGAGCCTTTCAGATTATAACTCCGAGCCACAGAGACCCCCTTAGAGTGGAAATCTACGCAGAAGTAATGGTAGCAAGAAGCCAGGGGGTCAAATGCCAAACCAAAGTTGGGGCAGTAAAAGCAGTTGGGCGTCAAACTCTTCCACCAAATAGAAGAGTTGAGTTGGGTTCAAAGCCAAGCCTGACGCTAGCACCAGCAGAGAAGTGAAGTAACCTCCTTTCAGGGGTTGCTTCTTATGCCAAGGACCGCACGTGATCGCTAACTGTCCGCAACAACAGATGATGAATGCCTTCTTTGACAACATTGGGCAGGTGCAATGTGGGGAACAATCTGGCTCTCAATCAAGGCATCCACCAACAGAGGAGCAAACAAACGCACAAGATTATGAAGAGGAAGATGCCGTCGGGGCCTTTCCTCAATGGTGTAATGCTGTGACAACGCAGGTTGGGAACCCTAAAAAGAGCTTGACTAGGGAAAAGCCTAAAGACATGTCGGGCCAAAGAAAAAGGGTGATGTACCAGGGAAAGGCTTGATGTATGTAAACATCAAGGTTAACGGGAAGGCCATCAGGGCCATGGTGGACACAGGAGCTACCCATAATTATATTTCTAGCACCGAAGTGGAAAGACTGGGTCTAACGCTAGAAAAAGGGTACGGATGGGTAAAGACTATCAACTCTGCCGCACAGCCAGTAGCGGGGATAGCGAGATCTATTTTGATCAAGATTGGCTCATACGAAGGAAGGACCAACTTTTTAATAGTCATCATGGACGACTTTAAGCTGATCCTTGGGTTGGAGTTTCTGCGTGACACGAAGGCCACAATGATGCCATGCACTAACTCTCTGGCCATGCTTGGGAGTAAACCGTGTGTCATCCCGACTATATCTCCTAGGGCGGGAGAGCGTTCTATCTTAGCCCTCCAGTTGAAAAAGGGATTAAAACGGGATGAAACAACCTACCTTGCCATGCTACGGTGGGACGAGATTAAAGAAGTATCGGGACCATTACCCAAAGAAGTTAAAGTGATATTAAATGACTTTGAAGATGTGATGCCTGATGAATTGCCGAAGAAATTGCCACCTAGAAGGGCAATTGACCATGAGATCGAGCTCGTGCCAGGGACAAAGCCACCCGCCCGAGCTCCGTATCAGATGTCACAACCAGAACTTGCTGAACTCAGAAAATAATTGACGGAGTTGCTAGACGCAGATTTAATCACTCTAACGAAGTCGCCTTAAGGTGCACCAGTCGTCTTCCAGAAGAAACAAGATGGTTCCTTACGGATCTGTGTGGACTACCGGGAGCTAAACAAGGTGACTATTCGGAACAAGTATCTTATTCCTTTAGTCGCTGATTGTTTTGATCAGCTCAGTAGGGCGAGAGTGTTTACCAAGTTGGACTTAAAGTCTGGGTATTGGCAGGTCTGAATCGCAGAAGGTGACGAGGCGAAGACAACTTGTGTCACCAGATACAGTGCGTATGAGTTCCTGGTCATGCCGTTCGGCTTGACCAACGCCCCGGCCACATTTTGCACCTTGATGAATCAGGTTTTGCGGGACTACATTGACGATTTTGTAGTGGTGTATCTCGATGATATTGTGATCTACAGTTCCAGCTTGGACGAGCATCTGAAGCACTTGAGGAAGGTGCTCACTCGACTGAGGGAGCACGAGCTATACGTGAAACTGTCGAAATGCACTTTTGCCCAGACCAAGATTAAATTCTTGGGCCATGTGATAGAACAAGGTCAGATAAGGATGGACTCAGCTAAAGTTCAAGTGATACAGGAATGGCAGCCGCCAACTAATGTTTCAGAACTGAGATCTTTCCTTGGTTTGACCAACTATTATAGGAAGTTTGTCCTAGATTATTCGAGAATGGCCTATCCCCTAACCGAACTTCTGAAGAAGAGCAAAGTTTGGGAATGGTCCAAGGAGTGTCAATCGGCCTTCTTGGCTATGAAGCGAGCTATGTCTGAAGATCCGGTACTTGCTCTCCCGGATGTGTCGAAGTCTTTTGAAGTTCATACAAATGTTTCTGACTTTGCACTATGAGGGGTTCTAATGCAAGAATGCCACCCGGTGGCACATGAGAGTAGGAAGTTCAACAAAGCAGAACATCGCTACACCACTCATGAGAAAGAGTTGCTCGCGGTAGTGCATTATCTCAGAATTTGGAGGCACTACCTGCTTGGTTCTAGTTTCATAGTGCGGATAGACAACACTACAGTGAGCCACTTCTTGAGTCAATCTAAGCTCACCTCGAAATAGGCCAGGTGGCAAGAACTCTTGGCAGAATTCAACTTCATGCTCGAGTACAGGGTAGGCTCAACCAACAGCGTAGTAGACGCCCTCAGCAGGAGAGCCGAACTAGATCAGGTAGCATTGATGGGCATGAATACTATTGTTAGAGCAGACGGCTGAGTTGCCATCAACATCAAAAAGAAGATCAGGAAGGGCCTTACCAGGGACCCGGTTGCCCAACAACTGTTAAAACTGTTCGAGAGCGGTAAAACTTGATAGTTTTGGCAAGAAGATGGTTTGCTGATGACTAAAGGAAGACGAGTATACGTCCCCAGAGTCGATGATCTGAGATGAACATTGATTCGAGAATGTCATGACACCCTTTGGGCATGCCATGCCGGAGGAGAAAGAACATTAGCTCTCCTTCAACAAGGTTACTACTAGCCCTAAATTGGGGATGAAGTGCAGGAGTATGTGCAGACATGCCTTACTTGTCAGCAGGACAAGGTGGAACGTAAGAAGAAAGCAGGGTTACTACAACCGTTGTCGGTCCCCAAGAGACCGTGGGAACGTGTGTCATTAGATTTCATCACGGGTCTGCCGAAGCTTGAAGACTTAGGCACAATTCTTGTTGTCGTTGATCGGTTTAGCAAGTATGCGAGCTTTATCGCAACACCCAAGTATTGCTCAGCCGAAGACACAGCGTAACTTTTCTTTAAGCATGTGGTGAAGTATTAGGGCATGCCTCAAGACATTGTCAGTGATCGGGACTCCCGCTTCACGAGAAACTTTTGGACTGAACTCTTTAAGTTATTCAGATCCCAACTTTTGATGAGTTCAAGTTATCATCCAGAATCAGACGGTCAAACGGAGCGGTTCAATTCCATGTTAGAAGAGTACCTCCACCATTTTGTCAGCGTAACACAAAAAAATTGGGTCAAGCTACTGGATGTTGCCCAGCTTTGTTTCAACTCACGCAAAAGTTCTTCAACAGGGAATAGTGCTTTTGAGATTGTGAATGGACAACAACCGTTACTACCCCACACAGTAAACGTCCCCAACGCAGGAAAATCTCCAAGGGCCATAAGGTTCAGTGAAGAATGGAGGCAGAATATAGATCTTGCTCACTCCTACCTTGAGAAAGCAGCCAGAAGAATGAAGAAACACGCTGACAAGAACAGGAGATCTCAAGAGTTTAACGTGGGCGACAAAGTTATGGTTAAGCAACTGCCACATGATCGTAAATTTCTAAGGGGAAGAGACTCGTCTTTTGCAGAAATATGAGGGACCCCTGACTATAGTGAAGAAGATGGGCAAGATGGCTTACAAAGTTGATCCGCCTCATTGGTGGAGCCGCCAGCTCCATCCTGTCTTTCACGTCAGCATGTTGAAGCCATTTTATGAAGACACAGCTGACCCCTTCAGGGGCCAAATCAAGAGACAAGGACTCAAACCCAAAAAGGCAGGAAAGCGAGTTGCTAAAGCTATTTTGAATGATAGAGTGATTACAGCATCCTGCAAGCGCCATCAGGAGTACCTAGTCAAGTGGCAGGGATATATGGAAGAAGAAAACACTTGGGAATGAGCAGCAGACTTATTAGCCTACACTGACAAGATTGAAGCCTACCAGATGCAGAAGTTGACGAGGGCATCAACAGCTCTAGTGGGGGAGAATGTCACGGGCTGCCCCTTTCACCCGCCTAGCACCACGCCCCCATGCCCATCCAGCACAGCGCCCCCGCGCCCATGTGCCCTTGCAAGTTTTTCAAGTCTTGCACCCGTCAAGCACAGTGCCCGCACGCCCAATTGTAGTGTCCACTCACGCCAAAAGCCAACCGTGAAGATCTAAAGATCCAGGTGTGCGTTTTTGCTTAATTTTGGTGGAGACCACCCTTGTATATATTTAAGTTTCTCTGTAAAATTTCAAGTCATTCCGAGTTGTATTTCTCTAAAAAGGGGTACTATGACTCCTCGCACATAGTGATGTCTACTACTGTCACTTAGGAAAATCCTCCTAATGATACTATATGGGAGTCATGCACACCCATACCCCAGAGTCCCTTGCTTTGTTTTAGCTTGTCTGTCTAGCTAGATTGCATACTATGGATGCAAACAAAGCCTTCTGTAAGTTATTATGATGTTGTTGAAGTAATGAGAATATTTGAGACCATTTTGCCCTCGTGTTGAAATCTACTTCTTTGTACATTGTTTTATGCAATGTTAATGCACTACTTGCTGTAGATTGTTGGAATTAGTTGGCGGACTCTTTTTGCAAGCGGCAAGTCGAGTGCCACACGCGGTTTCCTTTATGCCATCAAGGGCCACCGTGTGTCACATAGGAAGGAATAGAAGAAATCACAAATTGGATCAAGGTGGTTCTGCCAGCAATGGACAATAATTTAGTTTTCTAGCAGGCCAACCTATTTTGGACCTTTTCGATAATGCGGTTGTATAGGTCTTTGGACAGACAATTGTGTATCATGGGAATACCAATGCAGGTCCCCAAATTGTCAGTTAGTGGTATACCACACATAAGCTGAGATTATAGGCTTTGTGCCTAGAAATGTTTCTAAATAGTTTGGATTTACTAAGGTTTATAGTATGGCCGGATAAACATCAAAAGCTCCTCAACATCTTCATTATCATATCACAGTCTTTTTCATCATATTTACATAACATAATAAGATCATCCGCATAGAATTGGTGGCATATAAAAGGAGAACTTTTGGAATCTCTCAGACCTAACCAATCTTTTTTCTGATTAATCATTTGGGATAATCTTTTAATTCATAGGACAAAAATATAGGGAGACAGGGGGTATCCTTGTCTTATTCCTCTCTGTTAGGATTAATGCTTAATTGTTGTTACCTCTATAATGTTACTATTACTTATGATATTTAACTGTACTTCATGCTAAGTTAAGTTATGTAACTGTACTTCATGGTAAGTTAAGTTATGTAACTCTAGTTAAGGTTAGGTCAAAACTAGTTAGCCACTTGTCAATCATCACATGGATGTATTTAGCACATAAATATGGTGTTAGCTTACTGGAGAAGCTAAAAGAAACATATCAGATTTCTAGAAAACTAATTTCTATGTTCTGCTATCTATTTTTGCTGATCAATCCCATAGGTCTACTGTCAAGCACCAAAATTAATTCTTCTTGATGTTATAACACCCCCCAACATGCTGAAAATCAGCCACCGACAAATGGTATAAGGTCTGAGATTGAAGAAAAGTACAACAAAGGAGTGAAGTTTCATCAAAGATATCATGGCCAATATTACTTCTTCAAACCGGCAAGTAAGTATTTTACGTTTTGATGGTGAAAACTATGATTTCTGGTTTGTAAAGATGAAGACAATCTTTAAATCACTTGACCTTTGGGAATCAGTAGTAGAAAGTTTTTCTAAACCTAATACAATGGAGGGTATGACTGAAAATCAGAAAAAGAGACTAGATGAAAAGAGATAGAAAGATGCAAGTGCTCTTTCACTCATTCAAAGGAATGTTACTGATCCAATTTTTCCAAGAATCATGAGATTTAATACTGCAAAAGAAACATGAGATACTCTTAGAAACGAGTTCCAAGGTGATCATAAAGTAAGAGCCATCAAACTCCAATCTCTTAGAAAGGATTTGGAGAACATGAAATTGAAGGAGGATGAAAGTTTGAAATATTATTCTGCAGATTTATTGAATTGATAAATCAAATGAAAACTCATGGTGAAATATTAGTGATCAGAGAATTATTGAGAAGACTTTGATTAGTTTGCCAGAAAAATTTGATCCTATTGTAGTCGTAATTGAAGAAACAAAAGACCTCTCAACCTTAAGTGTTCAAGAGGTGATGGCCTCTCTGAAATCCTATGAGAAAACAATGGCAAGACATACAGAAAAAGCTGTAGAGAGTACCTTCCAATCTAAGCTCAATGTTGGCAATAAGAGCCAAGAAAGAAAACCACATAACTTTGATCAAGCGAAGGGAGAATCAAGTAGAGGTGCAAGATATGGACGAGGAAGAGGTAGAAATAGAGGCAGAGGCAACTTTGATAGGAGTTATAATTAGAATCATTCAAAACCTTGTGTTGTTTGTAAAAAGATGAGTCGTGATGAAAAAGATTGTTGGTTCAAGGAACAACCTCAATGTCATAGATGCAAGAAGTTTGGCCATGTGCAAAAAGATTGTAGAGTGGCATTGCACCAACAAGCAAGCTTCACAAAAGATAAAGAGAGTGAAGCAAGTTTATTTTATGCATGTCAAAGTGCGACGGAGAAAAATGATGATATGTAGCATTATGAAAAAGACAAAAAGCCTTTTTCTCGACATGGACAACATTGTGAACACCAAAGTGAAGCTTGGGAATGGTGCTATAGTTGAAGTACACGGCAAAGGCATGATTGGTGTTCAAAAAAAGTAGGGGACCAAATTTATTCGTGACATTCTTTTGGTTCTAGACTTGGAGCACAACATGCTTAGTCTTGGACAGGTCTTGGAGAATGACTACACACTTCAATTCCAAGACAAGTCCTGCATATTTTATGACAAAAGTGGGAGTAAAGATGTTGTAACAAAGATAAAGATGGAGAAAAATAGAAGCTTTCTGATAAATTTCAAATATACAAGTGGAGTTGCAATGAAAGCTTCAATTATTGAAGATTCATGGTTGTGGCATCGAAGATTTGGTCACATAAACTTTAAAAATCTGAAGTTGATGCATAAAAAAACCATGGTGCAAGGCCTCCCCACCATAGAAGAAAAACATGAAGTTTGTGAAGGATGAGCCTTTGGCAAGCATCATAGACAACCATTTCCGGAAGGAATAGCGTGGAGAGCAAAAGAGAAGCTTAAGCTTGAGCCAGTCCATACTGATGTTTGTGGACCTACGCAAACTCTCTATAATGCTAAAAATAAGTACTTTATTCTTTTCATTGATGATTATAATCGCATGACATGGGTATATTTCATGAGGCAAAAATCTGAAGTGTTTGGTGTGTTTAGAAAGTTTAAATGCTTTGTTGAAAAGTAAAGCGATTGTTTCATTAAAGTATTGAGAAATGACAAAGGAAAGGAGTACACTTCAAATGAGTTTCACAAATTTTGTAAAGATGAAGGAATGGAAAGACAACTCACAGTAGGCTACACTCCACAGCAAAATGGTGTGTCCGAACGGAAAAATCAAACGGTTTTGGAGATGGCAAAATCAATGTTGCATGACAAAGAGATTCCTAAATCATTTTAGGCTAAAGCTGTACATATAACTGTGTATTTAATTAATAGATCACCAACCAAAGATGTGTTGAACCAAACTCTATTTCAAGCATGGAGTGGAAGAAGACCATCTGTTAGACACTTTAAAGTGTTTGGAAGCATTTGTTACTCTCAAGTGCCAAAAGAGAAAAGAAGCAAGCTAGATGAAGCAAGTGAAAAGTGCATACTTGTTGGCTATAGCACAATGTCAAAAGGCTATAGGCTGTACAACTTCCAAAGTAGTAAAATCATTATTAGCCGTGGTAAAATCATTATTAGCCGTGATGTGCTATTTGATAAAAATGCTTTATGGAATTAGGAGGACAACAAACTTGGGAAACAACGAGTTCCATTTGATGTCCTTCAAGAAAACTCAACTTAAGAAGTTGAAAATGACGAAGATTCACCTCCAAATACACCAAGGGCATATTCATCATCAAGCTCATCATCATCATCACCAAGCTCAACTCCAAGAAGAATGAAAAGCTTGAGTGATGTATATCAGACTTGCAACTTATGTGTTATTGAACCAGAAAGATTTGATGAAGCAATAAAAGAGGAAGATTGGAGGACAACTATACAAGAAAAAATCAAAGTTATTGAGAAAAACAGAACATGGGAATTGGTTGAAAAGCCAAAAGATAAAGAAGTTGCTGGTGTGAAATGGATTTTCAAGGTGAAACACAACCGCGATGGTTCAATTCAAAGAAAGAAGGCAAGACTTGTTGCTAAGGGCTACGCACAATAGCCCGGCATCGATTTTAATGAAACCTTTGCTCCGGTAGCAAGACTAGATACCGTTAGAGCCTTGATTGCACTTGCAATAAGTAAAGGATGGTTATTGTATCAATTTGATGTCAAATCTGCATTTCTGAATGGAGAGTTGAAAGAAGAAGTCTATGTAGATCAGCCTCAAGGATTTGTGATTAAAGGAGATGAAGATAAAGTGTACAAGTTGCAAAAAACACTCTATGGACTGAAACAAGCACCTAGAGCATGGTATAGCCAAAGAAATGATTATTTCACTAAGAAAGGCTTCGAGAAAAATGAAAGTGAGCCTACCTTGTATGTGAAACATCAAGGTGAGAATGGCATTTTCATTGTTTCTCTCTATGTTGATGATTCGCTCTTTACGGGCAATAGTGAAAAAATGATCAAAGATTTTAGAAAGGAAATGATGAAGAAGTATGAAATGAATGATATGGAGCTGCTCAAACATTTTCTTGGCATGGAGATTCACCAGATGATGAAGGTGTCTAGTGTGGGCTAGTCCGTCAAGGTACTAGCCCACGCTAATACACCGGCTAGTCCATCAAGGTACTAGCCCACACCAATACACTGGCTAGTCTGTCAAGGTACTGGCCCACACCGAATCCTCCAATATACACCAACTCCCGCCAAAACACACCAATGCAAAATCTCATATTAATTAACTGAATGACAACAATCAGTAATTCAATGAATAAATCGATGCAAAATGAAAAATAAATACAGAGCATCGAATAGGATTTCCAATATAAACACGTAAGGCTCAAAACAGGATATTAATGGCAATCGATGCAATTTCATAACAACTATAATCGAGTCCAATATAACTTCAATAACAATTACAAAAAAGGCAATAAAAATATTTCTTTATTTTTTGTTTTGCTAAATGTAATGCGATAAAGAAAATGATAATAAATCAACCCCAAAAATAACCAAAATTATACTGAGACTTTTTATACTACAAAAACATTACTCTAATTTTCCCAGAACTTTTTCAGGAGTCTAAAGGCTCAAAAGAATTTTCAAAGTCTGAAATTGCAAAAACTATTAAAAAGACATACGATATCAGAAAAATATAAAATTTAAACAGTAATCCTAATAGCCCAAAAAACTTTCTGCAAAGTTTCATTAATTTACGATAATCACACAATACCCCACCATCAAGCGGTACAACTGTCCAAGCACGTGTACAATTTCTTTTCACTGTACAACACAACACAGCACAACACAACACCTCTTCTTCCTCCTCCCATAGCCCAGATGAATCCCCCAGCTCACGGTTTTCTCTCCATTTTTATTATACACACTCAAACATACACAACACACCCACATTTCACTTATGGCGCACGCCCACATACACACACACACACACATACTTGAAAGCGTAATGCTGAGATATTATAAGTATGTGAAATTTTGAGGACAAAATTTTTATAAGGTGGGGAGAGTGTAATACCCCGAACCCCAAAATACTTTTTAACAAATTAAGACAAAATTATTAGCGATGATATTTTTATATAGATAGCAACAATTCATTTCTTAAAAACTTTTAGCGATGATTTATTTTCTTAACATTGATGTACTTAGTAGCAACTTTTAGCGACAAAAATAGTGAAGTGAGGTCATGTAGCGAAACCATTAAAATTATTCTAGCACGAAATATTTATCAAAAATATTTTATTTTGGACCATTTCGCATTTATATAAAAGTTTTGGGTAAAATTTGAGCGGCTAATGAAAATTGAAGGGGGTTTTGGTAGTTTTTTCTTTTAGGGTTTCATATATATACTGGGAACATCTATGCAGCTGTCCCACATCCCACTCCTTCTTTTGGGATACTTTGAGAGAAAGATAGAGAGATATTGAGAGAGAGGAAAGAGCGTGGCGAAGGAAATTCCAAAGATCACGAAAATCTTTTCGGTAAGATTTACTTTGAAAACTCATATATATATTGAAAACATATATATATATATATATATATATATATATATATATATATATATATATATATATATATATATATATATGTATATGTATATAGATATACATATATATGTATATGTATATAGATATACATATATATGTATATGTATATAGATATACATATATATATGTATATGTATATAGATATACATATATATGTATATGTATATAGATATACATATATATGTATATGTATATAGATATACATATATATATGTATATGTATATAGATATACATATATATGTATATGTATATAGATATACATATATATGTATATGTATATAGATATACATATATATGTATATGTATATACATATACATATATATGTATATATATATGTATATATATACATATAGATATATATATATATATGTATATATATATACATATATATGTATATCTATATACATATAGATATATATATGTATATATATACATATATATATGTATATATATATACGTATATATATATATACATATATATACGTATATATATACATATATATACGTATATATACATATATATACGTATATATACGTATATATACATATATATACATATATATACGTATATATATATCTATATATACATATATATATATATATATATATATATATATATATACATATATATACATATATATACGTATATATATGTATATATATATATATACATATATATATATATATATATATATAATATGGGTATACGGTGCTTTGTTAAGTGGGGCTGTGAAGGAATTTGGACTATGGGTGGCCTTGTGTTGCCATGGTTAAGAGATCCAAGAGAAGAGGGTGGTGGTGCAGCCATGGGCTGCTGTGGTTGCAATATATGAGTGTGCAGTGAAGGGTGATGACTGCAGTAAATATAGCCGTGAAAGTGATCATGTGTACGTTTTGGTGGGTGTAAGAAGCAAGATAGAGAGGGACAAAGAGATTAAACTGAAGTGGGTCATGGTTTATCAGTGGGTGTGTTGATCTTTACATATGTGTGTGAATGGATGATATGTGGGTAAGCATATATATATATATATATATATATATATATATATATATATATATATATATATATATATATATGCGCAAGTGAGAGTGAACTGAAGTGGGTGCTTGCCTTTCGGTGTAAACATGTGAGTGAGCAAGGGGAAAATGAGTGTGTGTAAGTGATGAGTGGATGTATGTGTAGAACAAGGGAGAAGCTACTGCCTCACGGCAGTAGTTGTGACAAATTTATGTGCAAATTGTGGGAATATGAGTGTAAAGGGATAAGGCAAGTGCAGTGTAGTGTGTGAATATATGTTTGTGCAGTGTGGTGTGGTGTGTATTTATATATATATGTGTGTGTATGTGTGCTTGAGTGAATAGGTGTGTGTAAGTGGGGTGCCTAAGTGTGTGTGTGTGTGTAGTATGCTCTGTGTGTATGTGTGTGTCTATATATATATTCATGGAGTGGGGGTGAGAATGTTGGAGAAGAAGGAAGGAAAATTTGAGAGATAAGTGGATGACCCACTGCCTTGCCTCACGGCAGTGGGTGTGAGAGGTGAAGTGGGTTGGGTGTTTTGTGTTTGTGTGTGTGCGCGCGCGTGCGCGCGCGTATAAGTGAAATCTGGTTGTGTTATGTATGTTTGAGTGTGTATAATGAAAATGGAGGGAACACTGTGAGCTGGGTGATTGATCTAGGCTGTGGGTGAAGGAAGAAGAGGTGTTGTGATATGCTGTGTTGTACAATGAAAAGAAATTGTACACAGTGCATGGACAGTTGTACCGCTTGACAGAGGAGTATCGTGCTATTATCGTAAATTAATAAAACTTTGTAGAAAGTTTCTTGGGCTAATATTAGGATTATTGTTAAAATTTTATATTTTTCTAATATCGTATGTATTTGTAATATTTTTAAAATTTTAGATTTATAAAATTCTTTTGAGCTTTTAGGCTCGTGCAAAAGTTCTGGGAAAATTAGATTAATTTTTTTTTATAGTATAAAGAAGTCTTGGTATAAATTTGGTAATTTTTGGAGTTGATTTTATTATCATTTTCCATATCGCATTGAATTTTGCAAAATAAAAATAAAGAAATAGTTTTAGTTCCTTTTATATTCTAATTTTTATTTCTATACTTTATATACGTATATTAAGACTTTTACAAAAATTATGAGTATTTATTTCTAGCTAGAAGCAATTGTGGCAATTTATTGGTTTTTAGTGTATTTAAAGAAATTATTTTTATTTTGGAAATAATCATAAATATTCAAAAATTATATTTGTATTCCATATGTTGTATTAAGCTATAAAGAATGCTTAATAAAAATTAAAAATATTTTTGGGGTATATTCGAGTCTCGAGGAGTGTGACGAGCTTCGAGATAGGTTGGTCATACGCGTGTGTAGAACCTACTTCGAATTTCGTCGCTCCGGGTAAAGAAATGGGTGTGCTGGGGATAACTATATTAGGGTTGTGATATATTAGTGTGGATGGTATTCTGATACGTGATTTGTCAGCCTAGGTTAATTCCGAAAATTTGATCGAGAGCATTTTAGTTTCAGCTCACTTAGATCGAGGTAAGGGATTTCTTTCGAAACCCTATTTTATCTATTTGACATCATAAATATTCTTTCTAAATTGTTATTGATGTTTTCACTAGACTCAATTATAATTGTGATGAAATTGCATCGATTGCCATTAATACCCTATTTTGAGCCTAACACGTTTGTGGAAAATTCTATTCGATGTTATGTATTCATTTTTCATTGTGCATCAATTTAATCATTGCATTCTGTATATTGACATGAGTTAGTGTATTGAGGAGATATAAGGATGGTATGTATCGGGGGCAATATAAGGATGGTCTATTATTGTCAGAAGATGCTAGTACCTTTATGGTCTAGCTAGTATTCATATGCATATGTAACCATATTATTAGTGAGTACTGCATGTGTGGCTTTGCTAAGTGTTATCTTGCACTGCCTGTGTGGTTTGCTTGTAATCACGTTCAATATTATCTGCATTATTTCAGTGTCATCGAAAGTATATCTATTGATTTCTGATTTGGGAAATTGAGATTACTCTTTTCCCATATTGCCATTGATTTTCCAAATTGTTTGTATTCTCTATTGAATTCTGAGCGACCTTACTGAGCTCTCAAAAGCTCACTCCCTTTATGTTCCCTTCTACAAGAAATAATCGTCAGTAAGATTCTGGACAAATAAGCTTGATTATATAACAGTTTAATGTTTTCATTATTTACTTATCTAAGCCCTTGCAAGGGAACCAATGTGTAACTTAATAAATTAAGTACTTTATATTTGTTTTGTGATGAGAAAGGTTTATTGAGACAGTTGAGTTATTGTAGAGCTCTGACCTAGAGGTTATTGAGTTTCCTTCGTGGTATTGAGTTGATTGGATAATTGAGGATTTGAATGATTGATCGGCTAACACTTCAGAAATACCGGGGTGTTACAGTCGTGGTTGCCCTTCAGACTAAAGTAAGAAGGAATATGAAGGGGCATGGATCCCACAACAGCCACCCAACTTCTCTCTTCTGTCTTCCTCGGTTTCTCACGCCTCTATGTTCCCTTAGCCGAAAACCTTACTTCCTCCATTGCAACGCAGACGATGCTTGATTGATTCATCCATTGTATAACATATTCGGTAAGTAACTCCTACAATCATCATCTTACACCACCCCAACAGGTTTCATTTCACTCTAGGTGGCAGTTGTTTTTCTGGTTTGAAAGAAAAAAAGCTAGACTTAATCTGTAATACACGTTTTGGAGACCCTATCAAATAGACAATGTAAGAATTTTTGCGTTTCGTATATTGCCTTTTCTGTCACTAGTTTTTTGCCTTCTTAAAGGATTTGGGGATTTTTTGACTGACTTAAACTTAGTGCATCTAAAATCATGTTTTGGTGAACCCATCACATAGATAATGTAAGGCTAATGTATTCAGTGTATTTTTTTTTCTCTTTCTTATTTTTGACTTTGTAAGAAATTTGGGCGTCGTGTGAATTAGTGGCACATACATAAGAAATTTGTAACAACAAGTTGATCAAAAGTTCAGTCACATCTGTAACAAAACTTGAGTTCTATGTGTCGTTTTTATTTGAAAAGGTCACTAAGTAACTTTTCGTTATTTTCCATGACTAGGTTCAAAAGTTCACTCACATCTGTAAGAGACGATCGGCTAGTCCACTATAAAAATGCAGAATACTACATTAGGATGTTGATCCTGATAGGTACTGTTAAAGGTGTGTGGGATTTATCTTCGCATGATTCTCTTCAAAATGTCAATATGTTGTTTGGTTTAAAGACAAAAGTACCTAGACAAAATATGTTTTTTGATCTTGTTGATGATCGTGGCTTTATGAGCATGTTTAAAGTATACGTGGCAGAGGAAGTGTTTGATGTGTATGGGTTAAGGTAGTACCTCAGATGGTTTTTAATCCCTCTACTTTTGATCCCCCAAACGTAACAACCCCTAATGTCGAGTTTGACGAAATAATATATGTTGATGAAGACTATAGTGACAAAGACTCAGTAGGGAGTGACCCCGTAGAACCTGATGATTATGTTGTGTGTCAAAATCCTAAAAATGAGTTTGCTGGGGGTGTACACGATGACATGCCTGATTATGAGAGCAGTGAGGATTGTGAACCATATATTATTCATCTGAGTCTAGTGTAGAGGGTGAAGTTAATGCAATTAGAGGAAAGGGTTTTGTTAGAGAGGCTAGGAAACCAATTGTGCTTGAGCAGGGAATGTTGTTTGAGAATGTCACTGAATTTAGGTAGGATTTGAAAGACTTTGTAATTCAAGAGAGCTCTACTTTAGTGATGGATAAAAGTGATAAGATTAGGGTCACTCCACATTGTGTTGCTGAGATCTAGAAGTGGAGAATTCATGCCTCTGTATGTTAGATAATATCACTTGTAGGATTAAACACCTTAATCCTCTGTAAGATCAGAGAAGCATTAAGAGGCTACCTCCATTTGGATAGCCAAAAAGTTGTTCGATATGCTTAGAGCTAATCCATACATGAAATTCTCGTGGAATGATTGCAGAGCTAAGGAAATATGGGTAGAAGGTAGCTTTATAGGGCTAGGCAAATAGAAATGTATGAGATTAATGGTGGTCATGTTGAGTCTGATAACCTATTGCCAAAATATAAATAGATGGTGAAAAGAACTAATCTTGCTGTAGTGGTATTGGTAAAGTATGAGAGACCTAACTTGATAGCTAGTCCATTGTTCAAGAGGGTATTTGTGACTTTCCCTGCTATGATAAATGACTTTATAAAGAGTTGTAGACCATGGATTGGATTGAATGACTATCACTTATAAGGTACCTTTGGTGTTGTGTTGCTATCTATTGTAGCATTTGATGGAATAATGGGTTGTAGTAGAAAGTGAAACAAAGGGCAATTGGGTTTTCTTCTTTGAACAATTTAAAACTCAGATTGGGCAGGGTAAGGAAGGTCAACCAACTTTATGTGTGATAGGCAGAAGGGTCTTGGAGAGGCAATCACTATAGTATTTCCTAATGTGTGTAATAGGCATTGTGCAAGGCATGTTTATGCTAAATTTAGGCTACAGTTTACAAACTTTAGCTTGAAGATCAATTTTTGAAGGGCTGCAAGGGCATACAATGGTCCTAATTTCAGGTATGCCACGCAGAAAATCAAAGATGTAAATGAAGAAGCACTTTGGCTTTCCGAACTGCCTATTTCTACATGGTCAAGATTTGGTTTAGACACTATGGTGAAGTCTAAAAGCATAACAACTAACATAAGTGAGTGTTTTAACATTTGATTGGGGGATCTTAGATGCATGCCAATTATGACCTTGATTGAGCAACTTAGGGTTAAATTATTGACAAAGTTTCATAAGAAGCATGATGATGGTTATGATTGGGATAAAGATGTGGCACCAAAAGTTATATCCAAATTAAATATGATGAAGAAAGCTTATAGAAATGTAGTCTTCTAGTTGCTGGTGAGTTTGAGTTTCAAGTAGAGGAATACACTCTGCACTACTGTGTGAATCTTTAGAGGAAGTCATGTGGCTGCAGAGTTTGGGATGTTAATGGGATACCATGTAGACATCTTATGGCTTGCATCACATTTAAGATACAAAAACATGAGGACTAGGTGGATCCTTATGTAAGAAGGATATGTACGTTCAAGCTTATGCTCAAATGATTCACGTAGTACTGGATAGTACCTTTTGGCCTCCACTAGATGTGTGGCCTTCTGTTGTCTTACCACCACCGCCACTGAGAAGACTCTCTAGAAGACCAAGGAAAAATAGGAAGAGGGATACAAATTAAACACCAAGTCAAAAGAGGTCAACAAAGGGAAGGTGCACAACATGCAATGATATGGCCATAATAAGAAGACCTGCCAGAGAGCTCCTGTGAGGGGAAGAAGCAGAGGAAATGTAAGAACTTTTCCCTGGTTTTCCATTTTTTGTGTTTTTTAATTTTAATTATTGAGGTTATATCTTCTTAATAGGCTGCTATTGAAGTTAGTAATGTTGATAAAGGTGCTGCTAGTGAAGGTGCAGCTTCAAGGGGAAGAGGCAGAGGCAGATGAAGAGTTAGTCATGTTGAAGATGCTGCTGGTGAACAAGGTGTTATTGGTGAAGGGGCTGCTGGTGAAGGTGTTGTTGGTGAATGAGCTACTGGTAAATGTGTTGTTGTTGAAGGGGCAGATGATGAAGGTGCAACTTCAAGGGGAAGAGGAAGAGGCAGAGGTAGAGGCACCCTAAATGTTAGTGCTTTACTATAAGTGCACTACTAGTTTTTAATTATATTTGCCACTTAATTTTCAGCTATTATTCATAGGCTACTAACAGTTTAAATGAAGTGGCTACTTGGACTTTCCTCACATGCTACATTGGTACCAACTGCTATGCATGTGGATACATATGCAGGGAATGCAGCTGGTACAAGAACTTAGTAGGCAATTACTTATATATTTAAGTAGAAAAACTAGTAGGTTTTAGGTAGTACGTGACGGTGATGGATATTTTTAGCAGATTGTATTCACTTGCCTTGTGAGGATTTTTTATGCATTTGGGTTGATCCATCATGTATGTCAATGACAATTGTTATGATGTTATGAGAGCTTAATTGTCATTAGTGCTTATTGAGGCAAGTTTTTTTTTTTAATGTATAATAGCTGTTATGAAGTAATGAGAAGAATGCACTTTTGCATTTAGGCTGATCTATCATGTTTCTAATGTGATGGTGAATGAATTCAAGTCGTATGTAAAACAATTGTTACGAAGTATGAAGTAATGACAAGAATGTAGCATAACTTGGCAAAGTGATATAAACTTACATAATTGATATAAGCTTACACATATAAAAACACCCTACAACAACACATTGTTGTAATCTATAGTTGCATTTAAGGTGATGTATCATTTGCTTCATAGCCCTTCCACTCTACCTCAATGCAATCACCTATTGTTGTATATCCAAATCAACATGTTGTAGAATTTGTGATGCCAAGGAAAGTGGGTTCGTAGTCGACGTGGAGGTGCCACAAGGAATGCAGTCCGAGTCAGATGCCAAATGTACTGATGTGGGACACAACAAGGGTGGAGCAAAGGCAGAGACCAAGGGCTTCCCAGACAGAGCCTAAGGGTGGCAGTGCTGTGAAGGCGACGACGCACTGTGTATATACGATGACAGTCACAATCCGATGCTTGGGTCCAGCGTCAAGGTCCAATGTCAGAGGTCCAACTATGTTTCTCTCTAGAATTCTAGAGAGAATAGGTTTTGGAGAGAGAAAGTGAAATTGTCAAAATGAGAGAATCATCATCTAAATGAATTCTCAAGACCCCTATTTATAGAGATTGAGATGATAGTGTCATTAACCAACACGTGGTGCACCTGGGAGTGACACGTCACCGAGGGGTCCACGGGTGCCTATACTCCACAGACTGTCGGATCGCATATTCACCCGGCCTGCTCCTCACAATGTCGCTCTGTCTGTCTGGAAAGACTGGCTCCCACAGCGTTGGTGTGGCCAAAGAACCCATTCATCTAGCCACCAATCCAAGCCCTTGTAGAGTCCCACAGGCCTGGCAGCGATGGAGAAGACCTGACGTCCAACAGCCAGGTGGACTAGGCATGATGCCCTCCGAAAACCTGCTCCCGTCTCAGAGTGACCTAGGGGTCATAGCCCCTAGGGGTGCTGATGAAGCCCCCAGTGCTAGAGCACGTAAGCTAGTCACGCAGACACCCTGGCAAAGATAGTGTCCTGGAGGAGTCGCCTATTCTGCAGGTTAAGGTAGCATCCTGAGGTAGCATCCCAGAGGAGCTGTCTACATGGCAAAAGGGGAGTCTTCATGCCAGAGTACTTAGAGCTCCCTAGCAGAGATAGTGTCCCGGAGGAATCGCCTATCCCCGTGAGTGAGTCCTTGTACCAGAGCACTTGAAGCGCATCGAGACAGCATCCCGGGGGAGCCGTCTACTCGACGGGCCGAGGTAGTATCTCGGAGGAGCCTTCTACCTAGCAAAAGGGGAGTTAGAGAGCTCCCTGCTGGAGATAGTGTCCCAGAGGAGTCACCTATCTCCGGGGTTGAGTCTTTGTGCCGGAGCACTCAGAGAGCGTCAAGTTAGCATCCTAGAGGAGCCGTCTACCTGACGGGCTGAGGTAGCATCCCGGAGGAGCAATCTACCTGGCAGAAGGGGAGTTGAAAAGCTTCCTGCCGGAGATAGTGTCCTGGAGGAGTCGTCTATCCCCGCGGGTGAGTCCTTGTACCAGAGCACTCGGAGCGCATCAAGGTAGCATCCTGGAGGAGCCGTTTACCTGACTGGCCGATGTAGCATCCTGAAGGAGCCGTCTACCTGGCAAAAGGAGAGTTGAAAAGCTCCCTGGCAGAGATAGTGTCTCGGAAGAGTCGCCTATCCCCGTGGGATGCTGCACACTCTAGAGAGTGGATCGAAGCATGTTCTACATCCATGGCGGGGGGGCATGGTGTGGTGAATGAGAGTGGGGCCCGGGGGCATGTAACATGATTGTGGCACAAGGGCGCGGTTGCCAACGGCACGAGACAATACCTGGTGCCGGGGGCACATATCATGGAAGTCGCGCATGGGCGCTTTGAAGTGTGTATGGTGCTAGGGCACGACATTATGACAGAGAGCCTGGGGGCACAGTTATATCAGAGGCACGGCGCATGGGCACGGCGGAGTGAGTGAGGTGATGGCACACGGGCGCGAGTGATGGATGTCGCGAAGACGGCGGGCGGGAGCTAGCGACGGGGGTCGCAGAGATGGCGAGCAACTGTGGGTGACAGGAGTTGTGGAGTCAACGAGTGGGCGACGGTGGGTGTCGCAGAGACGACATGTGGGTGGCAACTAGCATTTTATGGACAGTGTGCGGTCGCGAGCGACGGTCGTCGTAGCGACTGAGCGTGGTGGCGAACGACGATGAGACTATGGCGCACAACCGCGAGCGACTGTCGTCAGTCATGAAGGTAGGTGGCCAACCCCCCCCCCCAGGTGGCCAACCCCCTCAAGGTGGCCAACCCCCCTAAGGGGGAAGGCACGCCAAGGTTGTTTCACGAGCAATTCACGTGACTTGAGTATGCGTCTCTTTGACCAGCTTATGAGCATTGAAATTTTGACCATTGAATATGTGACGTGTCATGCAAAATGAGACCTTTGGTGGGCTCTTGGGTGTGACCAAAGTAGGTTGGGAACAATTTGCTAAGGAGCACATATTGTTTCACTCATATGAAAGTTGGTTGGATGACACCAACTCCAAATTTAAAATTTCTTTTGCGAGCATACATAATATAGCTTATAGCGATTTCATCTGATTCCGAGATCTTTATATTTGCTCTCAATTGACACTCACAGTATTTGTTCTCATAATTAAACTTTGAAGCGTTATAATACTGCTTGTTTTGGGCAAAGCTCGAAGAAGACATTGGCATGTGCCACTGAAATCTGTGCAAAAAGACCTTGTTTAGCAAAGAATTTCATTGTGGCATTTCATCAAACCCATGGCTTACATACATTCCAACACTTCGATTAACCCACCTTTACCCTTTTAAACCCCTCTATGATTCCACAAGCACTCATCTGCCAAATACAAGAGCAATAATTAAGCCCTCAAATCACCCACATTCCATGGTTCATTTTAGGATTTGATTTTTGAAATATTAACCCCTTAAATGAAACCTTGAAATTAAGCCCTAGAATTTTCACCCAAGGATGAAATTCAAAACTTACTGTAGTTGTCCCCCTTTATATGTAGCTTCTTTACCCCAAATCTTCATTTTCTGCCACTGAAAATACTATTATTCACTATGTCCATGGGCAAGCAGCACCACTAGCAACTGCCTCTTACAAACTTTTCGCGACACCCGTGCGTCTTAACCCAGTTGTATCTGTCGTTACCCTGATGCGTCTCTCCCCCATTATTTCTCTTTCTGTCTCTTCTCAAAAAAAAATTGGTATGTCTCCTTTGAAGGAACATCAAGAAAGAAAGAGAGAATAGATTTACGCTGACATGGTACTCAAATATGTGAAATTATATACGTAGTCATAGGTCTAAGGGTAGTGTTGCCTTTTTAAAATAAAATATTGCCAAATCAGCAAAAAAAGCGTTAGTTAGGATCATAGGACCCTAACAATGGGCATATCTGATACATAATTTTCACATTTTGGGATACAAGTGAAATTTTTTGAAATCTATGTCCTTGACTGTAATTTATCCCCAAACTAAGGGATATAAGTGATATTATCCCTAATAATAATATTTGCCCATCATAAGACAACTTGGACACTAAAAATGATATAGAAGAATCTTAAAGTAGGAAGAGGACATGTTATATACGGTAAGATATAAATTGACATTTGTACTAGGAAATAAGTGAAGAATATTGCAGATATTGGTCCGACATGAAGGTACCTTCTTACTAGCCACAGACAGAGAAATACAAGGGGCGAGAATGAAGAAAAAAGATAGAAATAATCATGTTGAACATCCTATGCAACATGAATCAATGTGCAATTATGCGCTCGCGCGCACACGTATGTACTAATACATAGATTAGCACTCGTAATTTGCATGAATGTTGTTTTCAAATCGTAGCCATTCCTTTATTGATTTGGCGACTAAACAGCAACGAAAGGCGACATATGATCAAGTTTTGAGGTAAAAGAGATCGACGTGGGCAACAGGAGAAACGACCAATGATACGCAAACAAAACAAGCAAGTACTCTGTATTCACATGGAGGGAAGCTTGTTACATGATAGAGAACATATATATATACTATGGAACCGAGGATATGAAACATAGAAACATGCACCAAAGAAAGAATATCATCTAGTTACATCTCATGGCGTTAAATGGTGATGGACTTGGAGGAGCAGTGACCTCAACGATTCCTTCAAGCATCAACACAACCTTCTTCATGGTAGGCCTCAAATATGGATCTATTGAAGTAGTCAACACCAGCTCATGGGTTAACTATATGTTAGTGGTTTATGTTAGTGGTTTGTTACTGAGGTAGCATGATCCTAGTATGTAGGAGTAATGGGTTAGTAGAGTTGTTGCATAGTTTTAGGAGTGGAGGTGGAGAACGTGCATCATGCACATCATGGAGTGTTCAGTTTGTAAGCCTATATATAGGCAGTCCTTTAGTTGAATAAAGTATCCCTTCACAAGCATTTTATTCTTCTGTTGTTTACCTCTTCATCTATTGAGTGTTTTCTCTTGGTGAGGTACTACGAGAGTTTCCTGTGAGAGTTATACAGCTTTGTTTTCTTCTTCCAGTGAGGTCTTATATACCACTCTTCCTGCTTTATTATTTTCTTCAATCTGGTATCAGAGCCAGGTTTTCTTTGGGAGATCATCTATTGTAGTTTTGCGAGAGTTTTATTGTCGACATTATGACGGACCTACAAGCTGTCGGCGGAATGAAAAAGCTCAACAACAGCAACTACAATACATGGTCAACTTGCATGATGTCTTACATGCAAGGGCAAGACCTGTGGGAGGTTGTCAACGGTAGTGAGGTGACACAACCGGAAGCCGAAGATGCAAATGCACGCTGCGAAAGTGGAAGATCAAAGCGGGCAAAGCAATGTTTGCCTTGAAGACAACGGTTGAAGAAGATGTGCTAGAGCACATCCGAGACGCCACAACCCCAAAACAAGCTTGGGATACATTCACCAAGCTATTTTTGAAGAAAAATGACATGAGGCTCCAACTCTTAGAGAGTGAATTACTCTCAATAGTGCAACGTGACATGACGGTCGCACAATACTTCCATAAAGTGAAGATGTTATGCCGGGAGATCTCGAAGTTAGATCCACAAGCTCCGATCGGAGAGACAAGGATGAAGCAAATCATCATCCATGGTCTGAGGCCTGAATATAGAGGCTTCGTTGCTGCCGTACAAGGATGGCAAACTCAGCCGTCGCTTGTAGAATTCGAGAATTTGCTAGCTGGTCAAGAAGCCTTAGCTAAGCAAATGGGAGGAGCTTCACCAAAGGGTCAAGAGGAAGCACTCTATGCCAATAACGGCAGATGGAATTCCAAGCAGCATGGTGCCGGTGGATCTAAAAAGAATGATGACGATACGGGAGTTCGTCAAAGTGAATGGAGCACTCGTGGAGGGGGAGGCTCAAAGAGTCAAAGTCGTGGAAAAAAGTTCAAAGGGCGGTGCTTTAACTGCAAGAAGAAGGGACATATGGCGAAAGAATGTAGGTCGAAGAACAAGGGAGTGGAGAGTAATGTTGCTACTTTCAAGGTCGAGGAGGAATGGGATGCTGAGGCATTCTTTGCTGCAGAAGAAGAGGACCTTGCTTTTACAGCTATAACATCCAATCGAATCAATTATGAAAAAGATTGGATTGTTGACTCAGGTTGCTCCAATCACATGACAGGTGATGTGGAAAAGCTACAAAATTTGTCAGATTACAAGGGAAGTCGTGTGGTGGTGACAGCAAACAACTCGAAGTTACCGATAGCTCATGTCGGTAGTGCAATTGTCTCTCCCCAATCCAGTGATGATGAGGTGCCACTTCAAAATGTCTATCATGTCCCAGGTATGAAAAAGAATCTTCTCTCGGTAGCACAATTAACATCTTCTGGCCATTTTGTCTTGTTTGGTCCACAAGATGTAAAGGTATATCGTGACCTTGAGATTATTGAAGAGCCAATGATCAAGGGACAAAAGTTAGAGTCAGTCTATGTATTGTCGGCAGAGACTGCATATGTTGACAAGGCAAGGAGGAACGAGACTACTGATTTATGGCATATGCGGCTAAGTCATGTTAGCTATTCCAAGCTAGATGTGATGATGAAGAAGTCAATGCTAAGGGGACTTCCTCAAATTGAAGTGAGAATAGACACGGTGTGTGCAGGCTGTCAGTATGGCAAAGCACATCAGTTGCCATTTGAAGAGTCCAAATTTAAAGCAAAGGAACTATTAGAGTTAATACACTCTGATGTGTTTGGGCCGGTCAGACAAGCTTCCATCGGTGGGATGAAGTACATGGTGACCTTCATTGATGACTTTTCGAGGTATGTATGGGTTTACTTTATGAAGGAAAAATCTGAGACTCTTTCAAAGTTTAGAGAGTTCAAGAAGGAAGCAGAAGCAGAGGTTGGCAAAGAAGTTCGTTATCTATGCACCGACAACGGAGGAGAGTATACCTCAGATGAGTTCTCAGATTTCCTTCGAGAATGCAGGATACGCCATCAGTTGACATGCTCTAGCACACCGCAGCAAAATGGCGTAGCAGAAAGGAAGAATAGGCACCTGGCCAAAATATGTCGAAGTATGCTTCACGCTAAAAATGTTCCTGGGCGATTTTGGGCAGAAGCAATGAGGACGGCTGCATTTGTGATCAATAGACTTCCTCAACAAAGGTTAAGTTTCCTTTCACCCTTCGAGAAATTATGGAACACAAAGCCAACTGTAAGTTATTTCAAAGTTTTTGGCTGTGTATGCTATGTATTTGTACCTGATCATTTACGTAGCAAGATGGACAAGAAGGCTGTTAGGTGTATTTTTGTAGGATACGACAATCAAAGGAAAGGATGGCGGTGCTGTGATCTAGTAACCGAGAAGTGCTACACATCCCGAAATGTGGTGTTTGATGAAGCTTCTTCGTGGTGGTCCTCAGATAAGGAAGTACTACCAAATTCAGATGTTTTTAAAGAGGCATTAGAATCTTCTCAAATCCACTTGAGCCTAGATGAAGTTGACGGTACAGTCGACGAAGGTAATGTCGAAGAAGACGTGGCTCAAAATCCTTGGCAAACTGGTGTGTATCAACAACCAAGCGAAGAAGGTGATTCTAGTGGAGTGGAAACACCTCTCCTCAGAAGGTCAACAAGAACGAGAAAGCCAAATCCCAAGTATGCTAACGTCGCCATCATAGAAAAAATAGATGAAAAAGAGCCAGAGACATATGAGGAAGCATCTCAGAATCCAAAGTGGATTAAAGCTATGGAGGAAGAAATCGAGGCATTAGAACGGAATCAAACTTGGGAGCTCGTGCCAAAGCCGAGAGATGTAAAACCTATTTCTTGCAAATGGGTTTATAAGATAAAGCTTCATACAGATGGATCAATTGAGAGACACAAGGCTCGTCTGGTAGCTCGGGGGTTTTCTCAACAATATGGACTAGATTATGATGAAACGTTTAGTCCAGTGGCAAAGCTTACAACTGTGCGAGTTCTACTTGCACTTGCAGCTAGCAAGGATTGGAATTTATGGCAGATGGATGTAAAGAATGCATTCCTTCATGGCGAGTTGGATCGAGAGATTTACATGTGTCAACCGATGGGCTTCCAAAGTCGAGATCATCCTGAGTATGTGTGTAAGCTTCGAAAGGCTCTCTACGGATTAAAGCAAGCACCGAGGGCATGGTATGGTAAGATTGCTGAATTTCTTACTTATAGTGGATATTCGGTAGCACCGGCGGATTCTAGTTTATTTGTCAAAGCTGTTGGAAGAAAACTAGCCATTGTGCTAGTGTACGTAGATGATTTGATTCTTACAGGAGATTGTGAGGAAGAAATTCTCCAAACAAAGGAGAATTTGTCAATTCGCTTCCTAATGAAAGAGCTTGGACAACTTAACCACTTTCTTGGCTTGGAGATTGACCGTAGTGAAGAAGGAATCTTTCTCCATCAACAAAAGTATTCTAAGGATCTGTTGAAGAAGTTTGGAATGCTAAATTGCAAACCAATTTCAACGCCGATGGAGCCAAACGCCAAGATGTGTGCTCATGAAGGAAAAGACTTGAAAGAAGCGACGATGTACCGACAGTTGGTGGGTAGTTTGATCTACTTAACTCTAACAAGACCTGACATTTCTTATGCAATTGGCGTGATGAGTCGGTACATGCAAAATCCTAAGAAGCTTCATTTGGAAGCAGTTCGAGGGATTTTGAGATATGTCAAGGGTACACTTGACTATGGAATTATATACAAGAAAGGTGGAGATTGTAAGCTAGTTGGCTTTTGTGATGCTGACTATGCAGGTGACCATGATACCCGACGCTCAACTACCGGGTATGTTTTCACGCTTGGGTCTGGAGTAGTTTCGTGGTGTAGCGAAAGACAACCAACAGTGTCTTTGTCAACCACAGAAGCGGAGTACCGAGCAGCGGCAATGGCAGCTCAAGAGAGCACTTGGATTTTGCAACTATTGGAGGACTTGCATCAGCCAATAGAGTATCCAATTTCTTTGTATTGTGATAACTTGTCAGCAATACGTTTGGCCGAGAATCCAGTTTTTCATCAAGGACTAAGCATGTGGAAGTGCATTATCATTTCATTAGAGAGAAGGTCTTGCAAGAGGAGATCGAGCTGGAGCATGTCAGAACGGAAAATCAAGTTGCAGATTTGTTGACAAAAAGTTTAAGTGAAAACAAGTTCCAGAGTTTCCGTCGTCAGCTTGGGATGGCAAACAAAGGAGGAGCTAGTGTCGAGGGGGAGTATTGAAGTAGTCAACACCAGCTCATGGGTTAACTATATGTTAGTGGTTTATGTTAGTGGTTTGTTAATGAGGTAGCATGATCCTAGTATGTAGGAGTAATGGGTTAGTAGAGTTGTTGCATAGTTTTAGGAGTGGAGGTGAAGAACGTGCATCATGCACATCATGGAGTGTTCAGTTTGTAAGCCTATATATAGGCAGTCCTTTAGTTGAATAAAGTATCCCTTCACAGGCATTTTATTCTTCTGTTGTTTACCTCTTCATCTATTGAGTGTTTTCTCTTGGTGAGGTACTACGAGAGTTTCCTGTGAGAGTTATACAGCTTTGTTTTCTTCTTCCAGTGAGGTCTTATATACCACTCTTCCTGCTTTATTATTTTCTTCAGGATCTTCTTGGATGCACCAAATAGCAACCATCAGAAACCTCCGTAGTTTCTTCTGGTCACTTATGGCATCCATGTCATCTTCAACCAAAGCATCTATCGTTCCCTCCAGATAGCAGTCATAGGCCCAGTAAGTTAAAATTGCTTTGTCCTCGCCAATTTCCATATCCACATTTCTCCGGGAGCAAATGATCTCAAGCAACAAGACACCAAAGTTATACACGTCTGCCTTCACTGTGATTGGCATGTTCCTAAACCATTCTGGTGCAACATACCCTTTAGTTCCTCTTATGGCCGTATGAGTTTCGCTCTGATCCATCCTCAAAAGCTTTGCCAATCCAAAATCAGAAATCCGAGCACTATAGTAGTCATCAAGAAGTATATTTTGAGGCTTAACATCACAGTGGATGATCTGGTTGCTGCACTCGTCATGCAAGTAAAAGAGTCCTCTAGCAATTCCAATGGCAATCTGGGTCCTTTGATCCCAACTGAGCTTCAACTCCCCAAAAAGAAAACCTGCTAAATTTCCATTACTCATAAATTCATATACCAGCATACGATGTGCTCCCTCATCACAAAATCCAAGCAACCGAACCAAATTTTTGTGATGAGCCTGGCCTATAACATTCACTTCAGTTTTGAACTCATTATCACCATCTTGAATTCTATCCAGCTTTTTCACTGCTATAAGACTACTAGAACTCATTTCTACAACCCCCTTGTAAACCACACCGAATGATCCCCTTCCCAATTCTTCCTTGAACCCATTTGTCGCATGTAGAAGCTCTCTGTACGTGAAGCAGCGCAAATTTCTTTCCAGACCACTTTCACCTTTGCGATTCCTTGTTAGCTTATTGTTATAGATGAGCACAAATCCAAGAAAAATCACACCAAGAAGTACAAAGTTGATAAAAGCAGAACTACCCAGAAAAACCGACACCAGGAGGATTATAGTGTCCTGATTCTTCCTGGTTGGGGATGAGGAACCAGGATTTTGTGAAGGAGAACTACTTTTCTTTGTTTTGATGAAAGCTTTTTTATTTAAAGTGTTGTCCACTCTCCCATTTGAGAGTGGAAGCTTCTTCTTCCAACATCTATTACCTCCTGAAATGGCAACAGCACACATGCAATCATGCAAGCACGAGGCCTTGCACTTGTCATCGTCATAAGGCTGCAACAGCTCGTAGTCACTCGTTGGCCAATCGATGTTTGTGACCGCATAGAAGTCATAGAGACTTTCTGCAGGTTCCTGTGCATCTTGACAGCTTTGAATAAAATCTGGTACGCAGCCTTGTAGTCATCATTAGGATCACGTAGAGTAAATGGTCGTGGACACTCACAATCTGGCCTATGATCTATGTTGAGTCTTCAAATCCTATTATACCCACAAGCCCCACTACCAGCACTTACAAAGCTTTGAACACAAATATTATCTGGTATTGACCATAGGGCAGACCAGCTTTCGCTGCCCATAGTAGTCTTTGGACGACGGTAGTGAATGAAAGTTCCATCAAAGTTCAGAGTTGCTCGGTGATAGAAGTCCAATCCTGAACTCAACTCACCCTGTGAGAGAGCAAAATTCTGGTTATTGTTACCTGAAATGTAAATGTAGGCCGATCTATTGAAGACAAGTTGATAGGTTGTTAAGTTAGACCCAGCTTTCATGCCATTAGAGTAGTAAGGTTCATTCTTATAAACACAGGGCAGGTTTACTGTACACAGCTCAACATTCCCATTTGCAACGAAATTAAGCTGGAACCTACCCCGAGAAAAGTTGGTTTCTGTCAGTCGAGAAGAAAGCACACCTCCTACTTCCAGAGTCTGCGAAGGCAAGATGGTATCAGTAGCATGGTTGTAACTTTCCCATAGGGATTCAGAATCTGGATTAGCAAGCACAAAGTTGCCAGTATCCATCATGGTGCCATAGGCAACCGAGCCAACGATGGAATCCGATATCACCGTAACTTCACCTTAAGGGTCAGTAAGTACTAGCCCCCGATCAGAAGTAAGCTCTACCTTGGATCCCCCTGGGGCGGGATTATCGCCATTTGCATACCAGGTTACGGTCTGCTCAGGTATCTTGTGATACCAAATGGAAAGCAAGAACAGGTCACTCTTTCCAATCTGTTGAAACCCAAACGCAAAATCACCCGAAAGCGAAAGCCAAGGGGTGGCACTGTCTGTCGCCGTCAGTGATGCACCCACGGCTATAGTACCATTAGTTTGAGCAATTGCTGAAGATGGCACCAGAATCATTAAGAACAAGACATGATGAAGAACACTAGACATTGCTAGAATAACTTTTATCATCATGAATGCCAAAATCATGAGGCATTTAGAGATAGAACATAAAATTTCATCCAAATCAACCAACGAAAATATACTGTCTTCCTTTCATTTTCTTAAAGGCGTAGAAGACTGAACAATACTTCTTCATACTTAATTACCCTGAGTTGCCTAACTCCTTGGACTGGAAAGTAAACAATGCAAGACAGATACATGTTTCCAATCATCTCCGAGCACGAATAAGGTAACAGGTTGAACTTTTCCTTTTGTGGTACAATTTCATTGGCTGAATAAAGTTGGTCCAAACTGGCTGCATATATTCTGGGATTGCTTGCCGGCTTAGAATTGAATTCAGAAACGTAGTCAATTCTAGGAGACAAACTTTGTGCCATGATGGATGAGGATCTTGCAATCAAGAACAGTAATAATTATTGTTTACAATGACTTTGACATATTCAAGCAACCAAACAATGGGAAGAGAGAAATAATATAGAGGTGAGAATAAAGTATAGAGCAGTTTGAACCTTGGAGTACAATCTTGTGTAGACTTCAAAGGGCTCCGAGCAATTGTTGTTGTCAAACACCACTTCAAAGGGTTCCAAGCAATCTTGTGCAGACTTCAAAGGGTTCCAAGCAACTGGAAAGTTACGTGAATAGTTAGTATGGAAACGATTGCTAGGTATGGCTTTCCACGATATTATATTTGGTGGTTGTCAGCATTATGTTATGAGCTTATATATATATATATATATATATATATATATATATATATATATATATATATATATATATATATATATATATAGGGAGCCGATCCCTATCGACCGGTGGAGAAATAAAATTTCTCCACCAAACCGCTACAAAGAGTAGCGGTTGCAATTATTACTTGCAAATACACAACCGCAACACTTTGTTGCGGTTGCGCCCCCCCCCCCCCCATGCCCCCCTCCCCCTTCCCCCCGTCTCCCCCCCAGGCCCCCCCATGCCCAACCGCAACTCTTTGTTGCGGTTGGCCCCCCTTCCCCGCCACGTGGCCTTCCCCCTTCCCCCATGGCCCCCCTTCCCCGGTCCTCCCCTCCCCCGCCATTTGGCCTTCCCCCTTCCCCCATGGCCCCCCTTCCCCCCGTCCTCCCCTCCCCCAATGACCCCCCCATGCCCAACCGCAACACTTTGTTGCGGTTGGTCCCCCTTCCCCCGGTCCCCCTTCCCAATTCCCCGCCACGTGGCCCCGTCCCCCTCCATGCCCAACCGCAACACTTTGTTGCGGTTGGCATGCCAACCGCAACAAGTGTTGCGGTCCCCCCCACCCCCACCCCCACCCCCCGTGATGCCCCCCATGGCCCCCCTGCCCCCCGTGATGCCCCCCCTTCCCCCTCCCGTGATGCCACGTGGTGTCCTTCCCCCTCACTCACAGATTTTTTTTCTGTCTTCTTTCTTCTCTTTCCTTCGCTTTTTTCTCTTTATAATCCCTCATCCCGAACCCTTTCTTCCACTCTCCATCATCTTTATCAACTATCTTCATACTCCATATCCCACCTACAACAATACAAACAAAAAAAATTTACACTAGAAGCTCGGTGGATAACCGCTAGAAGATCGGTGGATTTTTCTTTAAATATATCAAGTCAAAACAAGTAAATATTTTTTGGGTTTTCTTATAATTCAATGTTAATTTCAAAGTTCAAAAATAGTCATTGTAGACTCAAATCAAAGATAATGAAAATACAAATTGAAGGAAACAAAAATCAAATCAATCGGATATCGGATGAGCGGTATTACATTTATAGATTCCAAAATAGCGATTTTTTAGGGCGTCTAAATTATGATTTTTCACAAATTTATAAAAAATAGCTAGAGCTAGATTTTGCCAAAGTATGAAAAAGAGACCCTAGTTATTTTTAAAAGATCTATATCAGGGAAAAATTACAGATTTTTCCAAATACTGAAAAGGGGTTAACTAATACGGGGAACCTTGTAACTTTGCACTGTAATTTAAAATATCAAGCCAGCGTGATTTTGCGTGAAACTTTTATGAGAACCCTAGGATGTTGGGAAGTTCCATCCCCCAGGAATTCGGGCCATTCCGAAGTCGTTAGCTATTTTTTTGGCCGAATGGACTTTTAAGCGCTCAATCCGGACACCGGTTCGGGATTTTTGGGCGAAAAGTTCGTAGAATACTTTTTAGATCAAGAATGAATTCGGGAAGCTTAAAATAGCATTGCAATGCACTTTTGAGATTGTTCTGATGCCAGGGACATTTTGGTAATTTGCCACCCCGAGAGGGGTATTTTGGTAATTTTACGGTGTTAAGTTTTTCAAAGGACTTTCTAGTCCAGAAATGTAAGTAAAACACCTGAAAGGTTGTTTTGAAGCTGGTTTGGGGCGTTAGGATGATAATGAACCCCCGGGGGCATTTCGATAATTTGCCACTCATCGGGGTATTTTGGTAATTGAACATTATAAAATTTTCCGCAACTGGAGGAAATAGTAGGAGTGTAAGACACCCGAAAAGTTATTTTAAAGTTGTTCTGAGATGTTTGTTGGGTCGATAGCTGCCAGGGGGTATTTTGCTTAAGTTAGGGGTGTTTTGGTAACTCATCCCCTTTAAAATTTGATAAAAGAAATATTTGGTATATAATTGATGTAATACATTTAAAAAGTAGTTTTAAAGGGGTTTTGAGGTGTTGGGGCTGTAGCGGCCATCACGGGGTATATTGCTAAATAACCACGTTGGCGCTAAATTTTAGGGAACTAGCGTAATTAAGCGTTCGGAGTTGTGAGAAGTGAGGAATTGTTTTAATACATTGAAATAATGAGATAATTACTATTGCTAATGCGTTGGTAAGCTAGGTTAAAGATCCATTTATAGTTTTGGAATGTAAATATTATGGATACTAAGTTGGTTTACGATTATATTTTGTTCTTAGATATATGGATTTCAACGCCGGACCTCATGATACATCAATCCTATACGATGACGATGACCACGTCGCGAGGCACGTATTTGACGGTGTCGATAGGGGTGTTTTGGAAACAATTCAAAGCACAAGTCACCACGATGAGTGGGTACTAAACGAGGAACAAATACAACTATTACACCGTCAAAATTTATCTATGTTCACCGATCCCGGGATTTGGTCTCGACACGACGATTGCCTTATATCCGCTCTAGTTGAACGATGGAGGAGCGAGACGAACTCATTTCACTTCCGGTTTGGTGAAATGACTATTACATTAGAGGACGTCGGATTTATACTTGGAATCCCATGTCACGGCAAACCCATTACTTCGAGCAAAACGTCTGCATCCATAGCGAAGATGGCTAGGCAGTATTTCCCGGGAATTCCGAGGGAAGCTCTTACAACGAACGGCATCAAACTTAAATGGCTGAGAGAGCAGTATGGCGTGCTACCGGATGAATACACTCCTCACAATTTCGTGACGTATACGAAAGCATTCCTTCTGTATATTATTGGAGCCATATTACTTCCGACGCATTCGAAAAACACGGTGCATCCGAAGTATATGGTGTTCTTGGAGGATCTTGAGGAGGTATACTCGTATTCGTGGGGTTCAGCTGTCCTTGCGCACCTATATCGAGCACTGCACAAAGCTACGAGAAAGGGTGCCAAGTCCATTGCCGCCTGCCTCACTCTATTACAGGTTTGAGCATTTATTTTCTTGGTTGACGTGTCAATATATTCTAGCATTAATGTGCTAATTCCATATAATGTTTGCATTCACAGGTTTGGTCTTACGAGAGGCTACCCACGGGTCGTCCACAACCGCGGGAATATTCCGATGAGACGTGGCCTAGGGTGTGGGCCTGGGGGCCTACGACCAACCGGAGGAGACGGGTAGACCCGCACCACCATCTAAAGTTCTATCGGGGGGAACTAGAGATACTCAATGCATCCCAGGTGACGTGGCAGCCATATAGCAAGGTGATGCATCGGTTGGATGAGTGGTGTTGGCAACTTCCGGTGTCGTACGTGCTGGCAGGTTTGGTTCGGGTGCCGCTTATTCACTTCGAAGTATGTGAGTTTCAGATGCCCGATCGAGCTATGAGGCAAGCTGGCTGTCTACAAGGGATACCAAAACCCGCTGTAGACATGCGGCCATACAGGAGTGGTCGAGGGCCGAACTTCGAGGTGCCTGATGCCTTGAATTTGTTGAGTGACGAGGTGCAACAGTGGAATACCTGGCAAGAAACATATGATAGCCTTGTATCGCTGAAGGCCGACAGCATCAGCATTGAGGAGTACCTGCAATGGTTTCTCAAGGTGACGCGCACGAGGGTGAATCGCCCTTCCCAGGCGAGGAAGACATCGTATGCGCCACGTGAGATCTATGACCAGTTCTGGGCATTGAACATTGTAAGTCATGCTAGTGTTGTTTCAATTTTTATTTGCGCACCTTATCTACCATGCCTGAAATGATTAGCCATATTTTGTATGCATGTTTTTTAGGTTGACCAGGGCACTGAGGTGTTCAAGCAGCTGGAGGGGTTTGACTGGTTTGTCGCGCAGGCTCCTGACAATCTCAAGAGGTCCATTGAGAGGTACAAGACTGAAGTTCAAAACTTTAGTCTTGCGTACCGGGGTTACCAAGGGGAGCCGTCTAGTCGCTTGCCTCCTGACGCGTACGACTATCAGCCCCAGAGTCAGGTGTGGGAGTCGTCTACTCGCTTGCCTCCTGACGCGTACGACTCTCAGTCCCAGAGTCAGGTGTGGGAGCCGTCTACTCGCTTCCCTCCTGACGCGTACGACTATCAGCCCCAGAGTCAGGTGTGGGAGCCGTCTACTCGCTTGCCTCCTGACGCGTACGACTCTCAGCCCCAGATTCAGGTGACCCAAGTAGGAATCCAGGCATCGCGCCCAAGCATCCGGTCGGATAAAGGACAACCGACGAAGCCATTGAGTCCGGCCAAAAGGGATTGGATCGACCGGCACTACTTTGGGCATGAGCCAATCGCTACAGCAGACTTTCCTGTTGCTTCATTCCTAGCTCACTTTGATCTAAGACTGTTGGCGCCGAACACAGATATTTCGAATTTTGTCATTGACGCTTATATAGATCTGCTGCGTGTTTGAGAGCTAAATTATAACCCCTGCCAAACTTTGAAGCTCAACATGTATGCCTCTTTTGTTATCCCCTTCATGGTGAATAGCATGAAGGAGTTCACAGAATGGAGGAGGAAGCGAGGGACAAGCAAGGGTGAATGGCGACCATCTGCACACGTGCTTTCCTACTTGAACGCGGACTATCAATGTCACGCAGCTGAGGCGAACCTAATCATGCTACCTGCTCTTCATGCAAGCCACTTCTTCCTATTAGTTCTCTTTCCAGAGAATAAAGTGGTCCACATATACGATAGCCTAAGGGAAGAAGGACCTGGTCGGCAGCTGGCGCAGATGTACTCCACGTACATCAATGCGGTGGTTAGTTTATATCTTGACCTTCGCTCATAGTCTATTCTTCTTGTTACAGAGGCTTGATAACCTTTTTTATTGTTGGATGCAGACTACTATCATTCCACTAGCGTGTCGACATTTTAAGGGGGAAGTCATCACGAGCAAAACAATGATAGATCCTTGGACGGTCGTGACGATAGAAAATCGACCAAAGCAATATAACAGTCATGATTGCGGGATTTACGTCCTCAAGTACATGGACTACATAGCTCGCTCAGATGTGCTCGAATATGATACGTGGTCTCGAAACGATGCCTTGACGTTTAGATATAGGATAGCCTGGGAGCTGAAAAAGGGTGTAGCTAGACGCCTTCCTTACCATTATCCTGAGATGTAGTAGACGTTCGTATGTTTTATTATTACTATTGTTGGATTTTGGATATTAAGGTTTGAAATTGAATTAATGTGTCTCGTTTTTTTTTTCCGAAATTGATACAAATGGGCTAACTAGCGTGCCTAAGGTTCAATGAGCAAAAAAAAAGTGACAAAAAAATTACGTAATTTTTCAGAAGTTATGAATTTGACCCTAAAGTGTGCCCGAACAGGCCCTTCATACGTATATATATATACGTATATATACGTATATATATATACGTATATATATACGTATATATACGTATATATATACGTATATATACGTATATATATACGTATATATATATATATATACGTATATATATATATACGTATTTGATACTTCCTCTGTCCCACATAATTTGATCACTTTTTTCACGCATATTAATGATTTAGGTCATATATTGTGTGTTTCTCATTCTACCCTTTAGAGAGAAATGGAAGAAAGTGAGTCAGGAGAAAAAAAAATTTGTTAGACGAGTATTAAATGTGGAGAAAGAAATAAAATAAAAAGTATAAGAAGGTGGGCCAGAAGAGAGAAAATAAATTGGTGGAGAGTTAAATATGGAGAGAGAAATAGAATTAAAAAATATAAAGAGCATAAATATAGAAAAATACCAACAGAATCTTTCTTAATTTAGAAGTGATTTGTGGGACGGTTCAAAAAGAGAATATGAACAATTTATGTGGGATGGATGGAGTATTAAAATACTATTACTAAGCAAGTTTGGCAAGTTATAGGCCTAACATTTACATTTATCTTTGTTAGGTAAAATTTTGAAATTCATGTCTTTCTCTTTCTTTTCATTCATCTCCCATCTGTTTTCTCACACTTTTAACGACAATCATCATCTGCCAAGTGAATGTAGAGAAACACACTTCTCTTGCTCCTTTTTCATTTCATGCGATAACTCCCTGTGTAGCCCCGTCGACAACAGTACAAAACGGTGTGGTCAAAGCACACATCTCGTAATTGCTGTGACCACATTCGGTGAAACCGCCACTGAGGCTAGAACCCACTTACTTCTTTGCATTTATTACGAGGCAATATGTTACCAAGGCGATGATCAGTAACTAGTCCGAGAGGGCGAAGAAACCACAAAAAGATGCCTGTCGGGATTCGCTCGTGGGATCCGAGCAGTCCGGGAGATATTAACTATTTCTTTATTTTTTGATTGCTTGATAACTATGGCTGACATAATTACATTGTCTAATTGAGGGCCTACCTCTGTTATGAACATAGTCTACGCAAATAAAGAGTTGTTTTAGCCACTTTTGTTGTTAAACAACAACAAACCTTAATAATCTATTTCCACACATCAATTCCTGTTATTTCTACACTGGTGTCCAGAAGGGCTTGAGAAGTATCACAAACCGCTTCAAGTCGGAGAAATTTTTATCGTCGAGAGCGAGGCAATGCCTTGTGAGATTCTGGTCACTGGACAAAAATGATCATTTTCTTTTTTAATTAGATTAGTATTAACAAAGCAGGTGGCATAAACATTAAGACTCAACTCCTTTTCGAGGGAAAGTGTCTTCAAAACGTGAAATTGTTTCTCATTCTCCTTAAACCAAGGAGTATCTTTAAATTGCTAACTTTTTTTTATCAAGATCTGGTATCGCCATTACTTCCACATGAATCTCATTAGTATACAATGTTTGTGTTGTTGCACTCATGAAATCATCAGGAGAGGATGTCCTTCTAGCTTACGAAGAAGTGGAAGTGTCATTGCTACATCTTTTTCCTTTCTGGGGGCACGTTGACCCGCATTAATGATGATGCTCTCTTCTTTGAGTACACTTAACAGGTTGAAGACTGTCAGGTATCATAGAAACTTGTTTGAAATTACTTCTAGTTTTGATTTTTTGTTTCCAGAAAAATAAAAACAAAAATCAGTTTAGTTTTTATTTTCTTACAAAAACGAATGGGTGTTTGATTACCCAGTTTTTATTTTAAATTTTTTTTCTTTTGAGTGTTTGATTACCCAGTTTTTATTTAAGTTTTTTTTTTTTGTGGTGGTTGCGGTGGCGGTGACAGTGGTGGGATGTGGCGGTGGTTGGCAGTCGCCAGCTGTGGCCCACTGGCAGTCGTTAGCGGTGGCTGCTGATAGCCAGTGATGGTCGCCAGCAGTGACTGGCATCGGTGGCCGGTGGCCAATGGGAGGGTAGTGGTGGTGATCTCAAAATAAAAACCAAAACTGAAAACTCCTAAATAGGAGTTTTAAAAAATAGCCCTGTTTTAAAAACTGGTTTTCAAAACTGAAGAAAAAGAAAAATTGTGTGCCAAACGTGTTTTTTTTCTCCAGTTTACAAAACTGGAGAAAAAATAGAAAACTAAATAGTTTTCAAACTCTACCTTATCTAAGCCTTTTAAGTTTAAAAAAAACACCCGCTATCATAAGAGTCTGTTTGGGATTGATTAAAAAAACAAATTCAGCTTAAATCTTAATCAATTTTTAAAATCTGATTTAATCAGAATCAGTTTGCTATTTGGTAAAAGTAGTTATAAATTAAATTAAATCTATAAAAAGTGTTTGGATAAAAAGTACTTAAATCAGTTTCACTATGACAAAATGACCATAGAGGACACTCAATAAATAATTTTCTAATATCCAAGCAACGTTAACATAACTTTTATTCGTAAATAACTATAGAAGAAAAGATTACAAGATAAAAAGATATAAAAACTTACAGGAAATGGTGTGGAGGAAGATGACGGTTGTATCCCTCTCTGTGTTTTAGCCGTAGGAGAAGAGTACCAATAGAAGAAGAGATAAACTCCAAAAACTATCTAATTAATTAAGGGTACAAGAGGTCTTTTTGTAAAAAATATGGGGATAGTACGGTAAATTAGAAGGCCAAAACCTGATTATGAAAAAAGTGATTATTTCATAATCCTCACTTTTGAGGATTATGGATTAATCAGTTTTTAACTTTTAGAGATAGATTAAATCTCTTAATCTCTTTTGCCAAACACCCGCAAATCTTATTTAATCTAAATTAAATCAGGTTAGATTTGACCATCACAAACACCCTCTAAGGGCAGGACTAATCAGTTCATATGCAGCAGTTCCAACATCACCTCACATAGTTAACAAGAAATTCAATTAACGCAAGAAATATATACCCAAAATATGCATTCCACATATCTTCATCATCGATTCATCAAATCATCTCCTTTGCGGTCGTCTCGATTAAACCCACTTTCCTCAAGTATATCTATAACACCGGTATCTAAATCTGGACTTATGGCTAATTGGAATGAGTTTACTTGCACATTTAGTAACCGTTGTTCATTTGGTAAGACCTTTCTATTTGGTGAGACCGTTCTCTTAAGTGACTGTATTTAGTAGTGCAGAATGAGATCAGTGGACGGTTTAGACTTGAGTAACTAAAATGGAAAGGGAGTGAGAAAAGTAGATAAAATGAGAAGGAATCTAGTATAGCTATATATTCTGCTTATCTATAGGCTTATAAGAGATTATATATTTTGGTGTTAAATAACTACCTATCTAAAATATTGATACTTAGCATCATAAGAAAATTTTTAAAAAGTGACCCAAATTAGAAATTTTAAATAGTAAATAACTAAAATGTTTGTTTTCCATAATTCAATATTCATTTTACCGAGTGAGATGACAAACACTTATACGCAATGCTTCATTATCTTTAACACAATTCATATTATTAACTTTATTTATGCACTCGCATTGCATGTGTCACGGTGACTAATATATATTGAAGCTGAAGTCGAGAGAATGTTGCGAAGTTACCGCTTACTTGGACACTTTCTTAACTCGTCATGTAAACTTTTGGGTGCCAAACTTTTGAAAACCATTTTGAATTTACTCACGTCGAGTGAAACAAATATACGGGATACCTGGAGCTCATGGAGGAAGATTGATACGATATTATGCTTATGCTAGAAAATGCTCATATAGCCACATTTGTAATAAGGAATAGTTCAAATAGCTGTGGGTATCAGCTCTATCTATCGAGGTTTGACTCGCAACAAAGACTTGGAATGATGATATATGTGGCCTAAAACCAATAAAGCTAAGCCAATCCTTTCCCATGCCAAAGGGGAAGCAGCCTGCAGTAAGCTTTATTAGAGCAGTCTTAATGAAAACATGCAATAAATAACTTAAAAGAAGCACCAAGTCCGAGCGGCAATAAATAGGCCTCTCGTAGGTACCCAGGATCAATCACGGCCTTGCGATCACCTCACTCGTTCAATTCTCCACCCAGCACAAATAAGCAGTACTTCTTCCATATATTTTTATTGTTTTACTAACAGTATGATCTTGATAGCCAGTACGGCACTGCGTCGCCACTGTTGGATAGTTGCCCAACATGAGTTCGATCTTTTTCGCTACAAGGTCACACTCGAGCAAATAACAGTCTCCAATAAGCTCAAGACGTAGAAGGTTGTCAACATCCTTGAGTGTAACTATCATCTAACTAGAGGTCGTCACAAAAAAGTGTGACATTCTATACTCCAGCAAGGCATTAATGTCAAGAAAGCCTCGTGGTCGCACGAGATAGCTAGATTCTAAGATCCATACACAATTCAACAACCCCGCCCTTTGGATGGTGTTTGCAAACGGAGGATGAAAAGGATATTTTTTGTCTAAGCATCCCACATCCCATTAGCTCGCTTGGCGAACTTACATGCTTAACTGAAATAGGGGAAACATCTACATTAAGAATAACTATGTGTCGGATCGAATGCGGATCTTGTAAAATCTGTGCCCACCCCGATAGCCTTAAAACCCTACTCTGCCCCGCCCGCCATCGAGCCAAATAAGTGTAATACTATACCCGATCCTAAGCTAGCTAGTGTACATATGCATACGTAGTTTGTTTATCGAGCACTGCTTTGTAGCTTTGCTAAGTATTACACTACACTGCCTGTTTGACTTTGCTCATCTATTATCTACCATGTGCTCATGTCAATATTATTTGAATCTGTTGCATTGTATTTGCAAGTAATTTCTGTTGAGATCTGATTGGAGGGATCAAGTTGAAACTCTTTCCCATACTGTTGTCGAACTATTTGTGATCGTTTGAAACTCTTTGAAAAATTATCATCAAAGTGAATCTGTGAATCATTTTGTAATATCTTCGCTTGGTCCTTGAGCGACCTTACTGAACTCTTAAAAGCCCAGCCTTTTCTGTTCCCTTCTGCAGGTAATAACTATCAGTAGATTTCTTGAAATGGTTAGAGCCTGGTTATGAAGTTGGTGTAGATTTTTATAGTTGTTCGGTTAAGCCCCCGTGGAATCGTTATGTAAACTTATTTTACCTATTACTTTAATTTAGTTCTTTCACTTAAGAGCAATACGTTAAGAATTTAAGTTATTGTAAGAGCTTTGATATATATTGAGGCTTTCTTATTGAAGTGAGGTATTGCATGATCAAGTACCGATTGAATGATTATTTAACGCTCCGGAAATTCTAGGGTGTTACAGTGAGGGGATTCCGGGGGTTGGAAGAAGGTTGTTGGCCAAAGACAATGGTGATTCCGGCGCTGGAGTGGCGGCATGTGGATAAATGCCACGTTGCAGTACAGAGGCCACTTGTTTGGATGAGGGCAAGTGGTGACTGTTTGCTCGAGTACTTTGATTGGTTGTTTTTTCTTCATCTTTATC
The DNA here is from genome assembly GCA_033070095.1 of Escallonia herrerae. Taxonomy (NCBI): domain Eukaryota; kingdom Viridiplantae; phylum Streptophyta; class Magnoliopsida; order Escalloniales; family Escalloniaceae; genus Escallonia; species Escallonia herrerae. The sequence continues at coordinate 41,403 of JAVXUP010003087.1, read as the reverse complement.
TGTTGTAGTTCATAGTTTGTTCATAGTTATCATGTATTACTTAGGTTTTATCTTGTTTTTTTCAGCTAGTTGATCGGTGGTTTTTTATTTGGTTTTACTAGTGGCTTGCTTTGTCTTATTTTTCTCTTGCTTATGTTTTGGTAGGTCACTTGGATGGGAATGTCATCCATTTAATCTATCTCTTATTTTTTAGCTACATATATATTCGGTCTGAAAACATATCCTGCTATATATTTTTGACTATTCTAAAAAAATCATTTAAAATTTAAGAAAGAAAACAAATTAGAGGAGCTGATCTTTTATTTCAAAAATACCTTAAACCATTTCTATTTTATTGCATCAGCTAGATTAATTGAACGCCGCTCAATCTCAAGTAGTCATACTAACTTTCATCATAATGCAAGACTCAACAATCTGTTAGTGATCTTTGTTTTCATGTGGCCAAATGAGTAAAAGTACTGTCTTGCAAAACTCTCACCCGTACATATACCTAGGGCTGTATACGAATCGAGTTCAAGCCGAACAGGGGTGTGTTCGAACTCGGTTCGTATATTTTCAAGGGTGTTTGAGCTCGGCTCGTGTTCGTTTAGGAGCCAGACATGGGTGTTTGAACTCGGCTCGAGTTCGTCAACGCACAACTCAGGCTCGACTCGGTTCATTCGTCTAAAGAGACAAACTGAATCAACGATCGAAAAAATGGCCGGAGTAACGACTGGAGAAGAAGATGAAAATGGATTTCTGGATCTTCACAAATATCGAAGATTTGGAGACGTAAAATATCCCAGATCTGATCGAGGTGATGCCAGATCTGTGTGGAGGAGCAGGTGCGTTTGTGGGCCTGTGGCCTGACTTGGCGGAGGTCTAGTCGGCGATGTGGGCAATGATTTCACCGACGGTGTGCTTGTGTGATGAGAGAGAGAGAGAGAGAGAGAGAGAGCAGAGGGTGTTTGACGACTGTTTGAGTGTCTGAGAGAAGGCCACGGCGTGGGGGTGATCTGGCCGGTAGTGTGGGCGGTGGTCTGGCAGGCGGTGTTCTTGTATGATGAGAGAGAGAGGGCAGAGGGTGTTTAACCGTTTGAGTATCTGAGAGAAGGAGGCGGTGTGAGTGGTGGTCTGGCCAAGGCATGGGGTGTGGTATGGTGGGCGGCGTGGGGTGTGGTCTGGCCGGCGATATACTGATGGGAGAGGGAGCACAGGTGTTGACTGTTGTCTCTGAGATGATTGATGATAAGGGAAATGAATTTGGTGAATGGTGATAGAGGGAGCCAGAGAGGATGAGTGATCCACATGCTTCCACGTCCCACAACAGACGCCCCAATATAAGATATTTTGTGTAGGTCTTAATGTATTTTTTAATGAGTAAACAAGCATCGACTCGGCTCGTGTTCGGCTCTTTAAATAAATGAGCCCTCTTGTTCACGAACATTAATAAACAAACATCATTATATTCAAATTTGGCTTGTTTAATAAACGAGCTCTAAAATTGTGTTCGTGTTCGGTTCACCTATTACATGAATGAACATGAACGAGTTTTAGAAAGAACGAACATCGAGTTGTTCGTGAACAGCTCGGTTCATTTACAGCCCTACATATACCACTTGTCTTCACCGTCGATGGCGTTGCCGGCATTCCATGATGCCCTCGATGGAAATCAACCACCATCCCCGGACTTGGTGATGGAAGAAGATGATCTGCAATTCGGAAAAAGGAGGAACAAAAGAAGAGATAACCACAAGAAACACCCACTTCCAAAATCAGCTAGATACCACTACGTCCAAACTCCAAAGTCTGGATGACCCCCACTCACAGACACAAGAAATCGAACAACAGAAACCATCTAAAACTACAAAGCCGTAATCGCTTAGAGATGCAATCTCAATATTTAAATCCACAGCTGTCCGTTTTGATCCGCTTTTAATAGAGTTAGATTCAGAGGAGGAAAGTGAAGATGAAGAACCGGTAGATGATGGCATGAAGGAAAGATACTCACCTAGATCGATCCATTCCCAACATTAATCTGTCCTCAGCTTCATCAAATGTATCAAGAAGTCGGGGAGGAAAAGATTAATCATCAAATTATTGGGCAAATTCATAGGATTCTGAGCTCTCATGACTAGGCTTCGAAATATGTAGAGCTTACAAGGGGATTTTGAAATGATAGACCTCGACAAAGGATTTATCTGATTAAATTCAATTTCAATGAAGACTACCACTATGTGGCTAATGGATTATCCTCAATCACTATCTCACAATACATAAATGGGGACCGAATTTCAAACCTTCCGAGGCTTTAGATATCAAGACCATAATTTGGCTCAGATTGCCAGAATTACTGATAGAATATTACGAAGAAAAGGGCCTATTTTGTATCGGGGAACAAAATGGAAAACCAATCAAGATTGACATCAACATGGCTACCTCTATAAGAGGAAAATACACTTGAGTTTGCGTAGTAATCGACCTTTCTAAACCCTTAATACCAGCTTTCTTCTTGAGGAAAAGAAAATATAGAATTGAATACAAGTATATTAATAATCTTTGTTTTAACGGTGGTAGGATCAAACATCGCAAGTAATGGTATAGAGAAAAATTAGCCAGAAAGCTCAACACGACTTTGTCGGAAAAATGGCCAGAAAAGAGAACATCGATAACGGTAACATTAAAAAAAAAAGACAATCTATAGTCACAACCCTAAATCAAAACAAATCGGATCTGCCCAAACCCAATCCAATGATGGAGGAAAGTTATGACGGCTGAGATAAAACCAAAAATGAGAACCCTAAGAGCCGATCAATACAAGATAGACAAAATTTACCAAACATAGAAGGCGAGTGTTGGGCAGCTACAAACATGCCCTAGAATTTCATCAGAAGATACTACATAAAGACTAGATCCTTATCCTTGGAAGGAGTCCTACCATCACGAAAGTTCATCCTGACCATACTTTCATAGGGGCAAACCACCGGATCCAGAAAATAATGTCGAGCGGTGCATCTCAAACCCACAATCTACTCAGGGTTATGATATAGAGACAAATCAATCCAAAGGAAAAATAAATACACATCTTCAACAACCTCTGGACCAAGCAGAAATATGGATGAAGATACACTGCAGAGTTCTCGGAAAAGGAATTTTCCCCGCACAAGGTACTACTAGCACCTGTTAGAAGCTAGATTCAGGAGGAAGAGAGGCAGAGAGCACTTCTCTGTTTTCCAGAAGGTACAAATCCTTATAGCCTTGACATGATTGGAATATGGGCATACTAATCCAGAATTGTAACGGAGCTGGTAACCAAAAATTTCAGAATGAATTTAAGGAGATAGTTCGTAGGTTCCATCCTAATGTAAGTTGCTATTCTGGAACCAATTGTACAGTACTCGAAATTGGGCAATTTCTTCCATGATTTAAATTACAATACATCTTGCATCGTTAACCTTGAAAGAAAAGTTGGTGGCATATGGTTATTTTGGGATTCTTCTAAAGTGAACATTAACATTTTGGAGGCGAACAACCAAGTCATACATGCTAATGTGGCGTAGAGAGATTTCGACGACTGGATATTCTCGTCAATTTATGCCAGCCCAAACCCCGTGAAAAAGAGATGGTCTGTGGCAGAATCTCAACAATTTTGCAAACACAAATACAAAATTGTGGATAGTAGGGGGCGATTTTAATGATATTGCCTATAGCTAAAAAAGAAAAGGCAGATGGGAGGATGGAGAAACTAGCTAGCAAGATAAGGAAATTCGGCAACAATATTGACAACTACAGTCTCATAGATTTAGGATGTAACGGAAAATTAACATGGACAGACAAACGTGGAGGGTGGGCCAATATACAGATAAGATTGGATAGATGCCTATCCAACCCCGAACGGAAAGAAGTGTTTCCCAATGCTTAAGTCTGCAACCTACCGCGCACCATTGTGCAATTCTCGTGAACTGCTCAGGTATGTACTTCCCTCTTAAACTTAATAGATTGTTTCCTGTGGAGGCTCCCTGGATGCTTAATTCTCAGATTTTGAAGTTGTCAAAAACTCTTGGAATAAACATAAAAATAATATTATAGCTGCCACTGAGGATTTTAAAAACCAGGCTATTATTTGGAACAAACATGTTTTTGGAAAAATTTTAGAAGGAAAAGATATCTACTTGCTAGACTTAAAGGTATTCAAAGTGCCATTAGTGATCAATGGTCTCACAATATGGAAATGCTTGAAAAGGATCTCAAAGAAGATTATATTAAAATCCTTGAGCAGGAGGAAACCTGTGGCACCAGAAATCTAGAGACAAATGGCGCAATCAGGGAGATAGAAACACTAGATATTTTCATGTGTTTACTATTAATCGTAGGAAAATAAATAAAATTAATTCTCTCCCAGATGAGGAGGGCAATTGGTTCACCAATCCCTGTACCCTTGAATCCCACATAAATAGCCATTTTGGTAAACTTTTTGCTGCCGAGACATCTAACCATAACATAATGCCTCCTATTTCTATGTGCCCTAAGCTTGAAGAGATTGATGCTAATAGACTCATCTTGCCTCTTTGCAACATAGAAATCAAGGATATTTTTTTCAACATAGAGGGGCTTAAAGCCCCTGGTCAGGATGACATTAATGCTTTGTTTTACCACAAGTATTTGGGAGATAGTGAGGGAAACTTGTTGTAATTTCATTAGGGAGTGTTCGTCGAAAGGGACGATGCCCCTTAAAAATAATAAAGCCCTTGTTACTTTGATTCCCAAAGTTGAGAATCCCTAGAAAATTAATCATTCGGACCCATAAGCCTCCTAAATGTGATCTACAAGGCTTTATTCAAAGTTCTTGTGGCTAGACTTAGGCCCTTCCTGAGGAGAATCATTAGTCCTGCTCAGATTAGTTTCATTCCAGGGAGAAACACTACGGATAATGTTATCATAACCCAAGAGATTCTTCATACCGTGAAGTGCATAAAAGGAAAAAAAGGGAGGAATGGTTTTTTAAATTGACTTGGAAAAAACATATGATAGGCTTAACTGGGATTTCATACAGGAAAACCTTAATTGAGTTTAACTTCCCTTCCTTATGGGTCAAAATTATCATGAGTTGCATCACTAGTAGCTCTATGGAGATCCTATGAAATAGTTCTACTCTTGAAACTATTACTCCTGGAAGGAATATTAGACAAGGAGATCCTTTATCGCCTCTATATTTTTGTCTTATGCATTGGAAAAGCTTTCCCAGTTGTTAAATGAATGCAATCTGAAAAGGAAATGGCGTGGTCGTCTAGGAGCTTCTCGTGGAGGTCCCTTTTCTCATTTGTTTTATGCGGATGACCTGATATTATTTAGCAAATAAGGTTTTAAAGAATGCAATCAGATTTTGAACATTTTAAATAAATTGTGACAGTTTTGGAAAAAGTTAATTTAATGAAATCCAAATTGTATGTCTCTCCTAATGTTCCCAGAACAAGAGCTTTGAGTCTTAGTACCTTTAACGGACAATCTTGGTACTTACTTGGGCATACCTTTAATGCATAAGAGACAGTCTCATTTCCTCTATGAACTTATCATTTAAAACGTCCAGAGGAGACTTTTAGGATGGAAATCCATGATGTTATCTTTAGCTGGTATATATAAAACTAGTCTTGTTAAATCTGTTACTGCTTTTATTCCTGACCATGTCATGCAAGTTCATGCTATTCCTGTTAAATTTACTGAGAGACTAGATAGACTTAATAAATCTTTTCTTTGAAGTGACACTGAGGAAAGAAGGAAGATCCATATGGTGAAATGGGATACTGTGTGTACTCCGAAAATTTATGGAGGCCCTCGGCTTAGAAAGACTACACTCAATAACTTAGCTTGCATAACTAAGCTGGGGTGGAAAATCATGAATGATGAGGATCTCTTATGGGTTAAAGTGCTAAAGCATAAATATGCCACAACTATTAACCCTAGAGAATGGCCCATGAATCATAGAAGTTCACACATCTGGAGGAGCATATGAAAATGTAACCACTTCTTGCTAAGAGGGATTGAATGGATAGTCAAAAAAAGGTGATAAAGTGGATTTTTGGAATGATTGGTGGTGTGGAGACAAACCTTTCGCTGCATATTTGCTTAGTTTTCTCTCTATCCACAAGATCCTGTATCTTGGTTATGTCCCAATTGCCTTTAGTGATCAGTTGATCAACTTGAGGAGGATTCCTTATGATGGGGTGGTCAACCCAATGGCAAGTTTTCTATTGCTAATGTATAATATGCTGCTGGAGCTTCATAATCCCAACATGAGAGAAGTTCAATGGAAATGGATCTGGAAGATCAAAATTCCTCACAAAATAATTATATTTCTATGGCTTATTCTTCATGATAGACTTGCTTCTAATTGTTTACATGCTACTAGAAATATGGCCCGTGATTCAAGTTGCACAGATGTGGGCATGGAAATGAAAGTGCGGAGCACATTATTCAGAACTTTCCCAAGGCTCGAGAACTCTGGAGAAAAATCTTCACTAGACAGCAACTTGGGGAGGAGGACTCTCTGGATCTACATCATTGGATTACAAAAAACATCAGAGAAAAAACCAAGATGGAGTTTGCCAACACTAAATGGCTATGTATGTTTACTCCCACACTCTGGCACATTTGGAAAGATAGGTATAAAGAAAGTAATGAACAGATCGACACCCAGGTGGAAGCTTCTCGGAAGACAAGCATGGAGTTTGCCAAGGAAATTGAAAAGGATTCTGAGAAAATGAACACTGCATATCCTAGTCTGCCTGAACTAATTACTTGGTGTTTGCCTCCTACAGTTACAACCAAAGTAAACGCGGATGGCGGCAAAACAACCAACAAAAAGGGAGGATTTTGGAGGTTTATTGAGAAACAGTAAAGGTGAATTGCTTCGAGGATATTTTGGAAGCATACATGTTTGCAGCAAACTGGAAAGCTGAGTTACAAGCTATTGTAAAGGGAATGCAAATCATCAAGGACAGGTTTTTATAGAGTGATACTAGAAACAGATTCAAAGATTGAGGTGGACCTGATTTTGGGAACGGACAACACACTTCACCCACTCAACAACCTTATCAAGGATGCCAGTTTCCTCATCAAAGCGACAAAATCATCAATTATACACATTTATAGGGAGGGCAAACAATGCGCAGATCGATTATCTAAGCTAGGAGAGCAACAAGACGAGGATTTTGTGTATTTCAGCAACTACCGGAGGCGGTTAATCCCTTGTTAGCTAATAATTTAGCAGGTGTTGCCCATTATAGGGCTTAGGTTGTAATATAACTTTGATGTTTTAATTCAATTTTAGTAGCACCAAAAAAAAAAAAAGTACGCAAGACTCAATTAAATTGCCTATAGTGAACCATTTGTGAAGTGAGGCTATAGTCAATGCTTTACTGCACTGTTATCACTTTTCAGTCCAAATTTTCCTTACGGGGCAACCTTCCTGATCCTAACGGTCATTGTGACACAAAGCGGCTTAAAAGATGTAATTATGAAACAATATTTATTTGCTTCGATATCGTATACAGTTTCAATAATATTGGACAGTCCGAGCCTTGACCATCGGATATATTATAATGTAACTTTCTGTCTTCGTTAGTCGTTTTTCGCATCTTATCTACGGCCCTCGTCCAACAATTCTAAATGGTCGAAATCATTAGTTCAAACCTTGCAATATATATTCATTTCATCTCAACCCTGACTCAGAACTTTCCATCACCATTGCCGCTCCTCAAGAGTTAGACAAGTAGACAGTAGTACTACACTAATCACAATTTCTCTCTTCGATTTGTTAATGATTCTTCGTGTGAATAAATTGTTTTCGGCTTAGGTTACCCAATCCTTCTAAGCAGCAACACTTTCACAGTCCATGTTTGCTCTCACTTTCATCTTGCGTCAAATGCTGTGACTACTAAGCGAGTGCTTACTTTGTGTCCTGCTTCGCTCCGGTCGGCGGACCCGTAACTTTGGTCCGAAATCTTTTATCGTGCGGAACTTTTTGCTATTATCTTCTAAAAGTAAGCTAGAAAAATATGCTGTAAACCAAAATCATCTACATGGAAGAACTCTTGAACTTGTCTTTGTTTAATGGTAGAACTACATGATCCCTTTGAACTTGCAATGTTGTTACCATCCAAAAACTTGTCAGCAGACCATTTTGCCTTGCTTCTACATAAATGCATGAAATCGAAAGCCCTTCTACCATGCAAGCAAATCCATGCCTTCTTATTAGCTTCAAGTTTTAACATGAACTACATGTCCCTAAACTCAAAACTCGTGGGTGCATATGCAAGTTGTGGGGATTTTGCATCTGCTAAGTTAATCTTCCAACTAACCCAATACCCAGATGTTTTCGCATTCAATTGGTTGATTTCAGCCTTGGCATTCAATGGGCACTACAGAGATTCAATTGGATGCTTCTCTTTGATGCAAGGATCAAGAAATAGTCCGAATAGCTATACGTTTTCGTTTGTCTTGAGAGCTTGTGTTGGTTTGATGGATTTGAATAAGGGAAAAGAGGTTCATAGTATGATAAACAAGTTGGGTTTTGAATTAGATGTATCCTTGGGGAATGCTTTGGTTGACATGTATTGCAAATGTGGGTGTATGATTTATGCTCGTCATGTGTTTGATAGACTGCCTAAACGAGATGTCGTTTCTTGGACGACGATGATTTCTGGGTATTGTAACGCGGGGAAGGTCGAACAGTCGATCGTTTTGTTCGAGCGGATGCGGTTAGAAGGATTGGAACCGAATGATTTCACATGGAATGCGATGATAGCGGGGTATGCTAGAAACGGAGATTGTGATGGCGCTTTTGCATTATTTTCTCGGATGAGTAAAGAAGGGCTGGTTCCAAATTTGGTTACATGGAATGCAATGATATCGGGGTTTGTTCAAAGCCGACGGACTTTTGAGGCTGTGGAGTTGTTTCGCAACATGTTGTTTGCGGGGATCAAGCCCAATCATGTCACTGTAACTGGAGTGCTCCCAGTGTGTGGAATGATGGGCTCGATTCAAAGAGGGAAAGAAATTCATGGCCTGATTTATAGAATGTGGCTATATGTCAATGTCTTTGTTGCTAGTGCTCTTATTGACATGTACTCGAAATGCGGGAGCGTTAAAGATGCTTGGAATGTTTTTGACAAGATCCCCGTCAAGAATGTTGCGTCTTGGAATGCCATGATCGGATGTTACGGGAGGCACGGGATGGTTGATTCTGCAGTCCAACTTTTTGAAAGGATGCAGGATGAAGGAATGCAGGCGAATCAAGTCACTTTAATTTGTATTCTCTCTGCTTGTAGCCATGGTGGTTTAGTTGAGAAGGGTTTAAGTATATTTAGGTCCATGAGAGAAACTTATAGGGTTGATGCCAGTAAGGAACATTATGCTTGTGTCGTGGATCTTCTTTCTCGTTCTGGAAGAATGGAAGAAGCTTATAATTTAGTGAAGGAAATGCCAATAGAAGTTACGGATTCAATTGCTGGGGCCTTCTTTAATGGATGTAAACTCCATAAAAGAAGAGATCTGGCTAAGCAGATGGCTGAGGATATTTTGAGGATGGAGTTGAGGAGACCTGGAGGATTTGTGACACTGTCAAATATTTATGCTTCCGATGGAGAGTGGGAAGAAGTTGAGAATGTCAGGAAGGTGATGAAGGAGAAAGGGGTCCATAAGAAAGCTGGTTTCAGTCGGATAAAGAAGGATGAAGTTGCCGAACTTCAACTGGGAAACGAAAGCCACAAGATCGCAACTGGAGCAGGTAGCTGCTGATAAAAATTTCTTGGTACTTGTCTTTCAGTTTTCTAGTGGTGCAATTTGGCTTTTGGGCTAGTTTCGTATTTTGAAATGGCCAAGGTTCAAGATAGAACCCATCATTTTCTTGCCTGCCTTGAGAAACTTGAACTTTTGACCCCGAGAGTGAGTCCTTGAGAAACTTGCCATTTCTTGGTGCCTTAAATGGATGGAAATGCAGCTGCTTGTGCTATATTTCTATGTTGTTGCTTACAAGAGGTGACCGAGCCTTGTTGCAGGAAGCCGTAGTCACGGATTGCAACGTCAAAATAGCCTCTGTACAAGCTGGGGCTAAGGCGTACAACTAGCCTTCCCCAGATCGCGTCATCTGGGCCGTCTTGTTTTTGGCTGTGAAGAGAGACTGTGTAAACTAATGGTTTTTCTTCTGAGGAGACCAATATTCTTTACTCTCAACAATCGCTTCGAGAGACTCGTTTCTTTTCAGTCTAGTGAATTTGTTTGTGGTTCCAAGGATATGATTGCATTCAACCAAGGCTTTGAAGTTGCTAGGAAATCTTCGCTCTCGATTGGGAATCAACATTTGTTTGGTTAATCATTAGACTTGGGGGAGGATGTAAGTTTAGAGGTATACTTGGTAGATGGCCTTTGTACTCTTACGTGCTTTTGGCTGTGATACCACAACCATGAGGAAACTTTGTATCTCCAAGTGAGTTCAGCTAAACATCATTCACTTGCTAGCTTACATACTTGCCTATCAACTGCATTTGATTATACGATTTTCCTTCCATTTTGATTCCACAAGTAGAACACCACAATGAGCTTTAAAAGTATCAAATGCGCCACAGACTCCACGAACATTTTTTGTTCACCTAAAAAAAACATTCGTCTGATCTTGGGGGCAAAACCGTTCGAGTCCCAGAACCGTTCGATTTTCAAAATAATAGTTTGGGAGTTTTGATCAGAAGAGGAGGAAAACAATCCGTTTTTAATCTGGGCTCGGGCTTCGCTCCTATTGGGCCGGACATGCTTAGCTCAGATTGGACTTTTACTCCAATGTGACATCGGACAATCCATGGATTCTGAGTTTGGCCCCAGGTCCAGATCCAATTTTTGTCAAGAATATGGTCAACGAATTTAAACTGATCCGCCAACGATTTTAACCAATTTTTATATCTTCAAACCCTTGCACCTCTTCGTGTTCTCAGCAAAAATGTGGCTGGAATGACATCTTTGTCACACACAACATTAGCCACGAAACATCTGTCCCAAAAGTTTCACGATAAAAACTTTAGTATAAAAATGATAGTGATGATGCGGTAAAATTAGGAGTGAGCACGGTTCGATTTGGAGGTCAAACCGCAAACCGAACTGTTACCCCTCGGTTTGAAAATTTGTGAATCAAACCAAACTAAACACCATCGATTTGGACGGTTCGGTTTGGTCGGTTTAAACGGTTTGCCTTAGTCGGTTTGGATCGATTTGCCCAGTTAAAGACGACGTTTTTTTGCACACTATTAATTGAAGTTATAGTTTTTCTAAATTGTATATAATTTTGTTTTATTTGATCTATAAGTTCCCATCTATGAATGAGAAAGAATGAGTAAATATAAACCAAATATTGATCACAAAATTTTTGTGTTCTAAGTGTTGTTAATATTTTTATTTCTTTTAACTTTCAAGATTTGTTTATTTAGATTTACTTAGTACCATATATGTGTAATGAAATATTACTAAAAATACATTAACATATCATATATCGGATCGGTTCGGTTCGGTTTAAAAAAATGTGAATAGTGAACCGAACCGAACCGAACTCAGGTCAGTTTGGAAAATGTAAAATCAAATCGTTAAGATCTTTGGACTGTTCGGAATGGATTGGTTCGATTTGGTCGGTTTGAGCGGTTTGGATCGATTTCAACGGTTTGGTGTTCACCCTAGGTAAAATGAGAGAATGTCAAACCCGGTGTTCCCTCACTCTAGAAAATTCCTCCATCCTCCATCTCATTTGACTGCATCCGTACTTTACATCACGCCATCTCTATAACTGTTAAACTGAAAAATTTTCTCCATTATTACCATTTAAAACATATTCCAAAGTATTACAAGGGAAGATGCAAAAAGGGTTTCTAGATGGAATTTAGAAAAAAAAAAGTTTAATTGCTATACTCGTTACCAACTTTAAGCAATCCAATTAATAAGTATCAATAATTACTTGAATGAACAACAATTTTTAATTTCCGATTTCTTCTAAGCTAACATTATTAAAATTTATACCAAATATGTCCAAAATTTAAACTGCTAACTCCGGCATTCTGTTTCTGTACGTACAAAAACAAAACGTCACACAAAAAATCAGTCGTATGCTCCAACCACATTGTACATTCTCTCACACGCATGACCGGCCTAATCAAATTTGGCTCGTGATTGCTTGTTAGATGTTACGAATCCTCTTACAGAACAAGATATGCCACATAGTTGAATCTCGTGGACTAAACAAGTTCAAGTAGAGCAAATAACCTAATGCCTGCACTCGTTTGGGATAAGCTCGAGCAATGTAACGAAGACTCTCCCTCCCATTACGGAATTACCCTTGACCTTGTCATTTACATTCTTACCTAAGATATAGACTTGAATACATAAAGTCATGTACGCACCCACACACGCTACAAAGTGCAGACCACGGAACCAATTAACAAATATCTCCTCACGCGTCTCTTCTTTGCTCTCCCTCTCTTTCTCTTCCTCTTTATCTGTTGCATCCGCCGTTGCGGCCGTAGTTGGGAAGAGTGTAGGGGTCACTGCCCAGCCACTTCCTGTATCCCATTCATGCCAATCTTTAATCCCCACCCATCACCATGCTCCTGCTCTCGACTTTCTTGATCTGGGTTCTCACCAGAAATCAAAATCTTTCACTTTTAACTGCTTAAATCCTGCTGCAGCAAGAAAACCCAGATGGGTTTTGGTGCTTATGCCAGATTCCTACATATTGGTACTGTGGTGGCACTTCTGGTTAGTTCCATGTTTCTCTTCATCTCTTCTCGTATGATACCATATGTAGTATTTAATCTTATAGAAAAGGTTTTCTTCTTGGAAGTTGGAAGTGGATTGTGTTAGTGTTCAGTTTGGTGGTCAGTTGAGTTCCATTAGCTTATGGATCTAACTCTACGTTCGTGTATTTAGTTTTTCAAGCTTTCTTGTAGATCTAAAGGGTTTCCAAGGTTGTGTCTATTGTCCAGTGTTTTGTCTTTTCGACTCTGATTTTGCTTGGTTTGCCTAGGTTCTCCGTCTTGAGTCACTGTTGAATTGTTACTATTCTTCTGGATCGATTTTTGCTTAAAAGTAAACTACTGTGAATCATGATGTCCAGAAATGAGCTTTTGTTATATGTAAGTATGTGTGTGTGGTAGTTGGGTTTTAGATCACATACCTATATCTGATTTTCTGTGCCCATTTTCTCATTATTTAATGTTTTGAGAGATAAGTTGTGCACATAAATTTGAACTTGTTCTGTTGTAATGTTTTATGTCTATGAGCAAGCCATTACAATTGAAACCATGCTGCATGTTTTCTTAGCACCTTCGAGCATGTGCTCATCTTCAGAATCTGAATTCCTGATAACTGTCATTCTTTTTCATTTTTGGTAAAAGTCAAAGACTTAGTCAATGAAATGGGATTGTAACATACAAAAGCGAAAATAACTTTCGTTTTATGCTGCAGTGGAAGTGTAAGGATTCATGCGAAAAATGTGGAAAAGTAGGAGTATAGTTGTTTTGGTTATCACACTGGACACTCATTGCAGCAAACTTGTTAGGATGATTTGCTTTGGCTCTTGAGTTATGAGAGGCTCATGACATTTTTTTCAGCTTCAGTTGCCTCAAAGTTAACTGATGTAATGTAGCATGTCACAAAATTAGCTTTTCTTAGATGCATTAGATTATTTGTAAATTGCAACTACCAAAGGAATTATATTGACTATTCCTGAACACGTAGTTGTCGTATTTGTTTCTCAAAGTATACACTCTCGGTCTACTAAGTTTTATTTCCATGAACATGCGCACTTCCAAGAACGAGGTTGACCTTTATGATGGAGAACTGAAAGGTAGGTGCTAATAACTTGTAATTTTATCAGGATTGTAGGATGTTATTGTACAAGACTCCCAGAAAGAAAAATAAGTGTGCTGTGTCTTCGGTGGTTGTCGTGAACAATCAATTGTAACTACTTTTGGAAATATGTTAACGTAGCTTTGTTGGTGATTCATTTTGACAGGCCTCGAGACATTAGCTAAGATATTTTCTAGTTCATTTTGTATTGAAAATCCTTGCGTACTTTTATCCACTGTTAGATGTCTTTGACTTTTTCCAAAAGGTTAGGATAACAATTCAAATATCTAAATTTCAGAAAACCCTGTAGCTACATATACCAAACTGAGTCTACCTTGAATTAGGACTGAGCATTGATGAACATCTCTAACCCTCTCAAAATCTATTTTTAAGTTTTGACCAAAAAGTCAAAGGTGTCGTTTTTATGGGGATATAGGGATTGTCAATAGAAGTTTTTGCCCGTGTGGTCTGAAGTTATTTCTTTTGCTTTGCAGAATCTGTATTAGTGTTGGTGTTTTGAAGGTTTACATATAATGGGTAGAGGTAGAGGAAAGGGGAAGAAGTTGACTGTGACTAATCATGATGATCCTGGAAGTGGCGAGGAAGAGAAAATTCCAGCACAGAAGAAAAGAGGTAGGCCGCTGAAACCACTGGTGGATGAATTTGATGAAGAGGAAGCTGAAAAGATAGAAGACGACGACGTTGCAAGTGCAAAAATTACCATATCTAGCAAAGAGATGAAAAGTACAGGTGGAACAGAAAATGGAAAGAAGAGAAAGCGGAATATGCAGTCAAAAGAGAAGGCGGATCCAGTCAAAGCGGAAAATGGTAATGGAACCAGATCAAGCACTGATGACTCGACTAAATCCAATGGTTTTCGTCACAATGGGAGCAGAAGGAAAAGCAAGCCTCGTCGAGCTGCCGAAGCTGGTGTGGAATGCAAGTAAGATTGTATTCCTTGATACATAGCTGACCAATCTCTTTACCGGCTGCGAGCCCTATTACATTTACTTTCATTTTGTTTTTTTCCCTTTTCTGATTACTTCTTTTTGGTAGTTGCCCTTTACCGTTGCATTTTTGATTCAATTGGAAGGTGTAGAACTCATCAAGCTACCTGTAATCTTCCATGATGCTCTTTTACTGTTGACTAATTTTTTGTACTTAATCTATGAATGTAATATTTACAGTTGCTTTATTTTCCATCCTTCACTATTGTTTTGTTGGGATGATTCTTAGTTGCAGGATCCTCCAATTCTATTGACACTCCCTCCCTTGAACCCCGCTCCAAAACCTCGCACCTGCTCCCCCTCCCACCCCAAAAAGCACTAAGTTAGTGATTGTCCCAGTCCGAAACCTCGCACCACCCACTCATGCTCCAGGCTTAGTGCAGCTAAGGTCTGATTTGCCGCTCTAGGCACATGAATTAGAAGATGTCGTGGTTTGGTTATTGGCAGTTAAATGCGTCACCTCTATTATAACTTCAAAGTAGCGTAAACTCAATACAGGGAGAATTAGAGGGTATAATCTCCCCTCCTCTAACCCCACGTAGGAGGGCAGGAGGGGGGAGGAAGGGATGTGTTGGTGTCTTTTGTAGTTCAGTTAGTTGCTAGCAGATGAATATTAGTCTGATCTTGACATGTTTCAAAAGTTTTAACATTTCATGCCTACTGTCCGTGGTATAGCACGAGGCATGTTTTTGTTTGCGTTTTAGATAATCTGATTCGCTGCTCTGTTTGCCCATGGAATGGAAAGAGTTCATGCTGCATCACCTGTAGCTAATACAAAGTTCTTGAAAACCTCAGACAGCTGGAAATCATAGAAGTTTAATCACCATGGTTTTTTGTAGTGTTTAATGTCTTTTGGTTGCTGAATATTGGGACTATTAGCAGCAGATGTGTACCCCCTTACAACCATGACCCTTGACGTATGATAGCATTTGATAACCCTGTACTATGATTTTATAATGAGGCTGGCACACTTTCAAACACACACGAAAAAAAACCTCTCAGTGGCTGTTATAGACAGCTAGTGTGTCACTGGATCTGATGCTATTCAATCCCTTTGCGTTCCCTGTCATTAGCATTGGAGGCTCAGTTAATTCTTGTGCGACAATTTGATCACATTTTAGTTACGTGATGAGGGTGTCGTAGTCCTCTGTGAGTCCATATGATCCAATGTAAACGGAACATGGTGGTTTGTTTCTTATGTTTGAGATTATTGAGTTTTTTTTTTTTTTGTTGATGTTTTAGACTATTGAATTGTTACCTTTCCTTTCGGGTTTTGTGTCCCTCTAAACTTATATTGCATTAGTTTTTGGTGTTTGAAAAATTCACTTCTTATCTTCCCTTCAAAGTTTCACTTTGTCCGAGTGGTGTAAGGCCCTCAAAGTCTTTGCTTTTTTAAAAACGGTGGTACGAGGCGTTATCCTTCTTTGATATTTCTTTTTTTGTCATTTTACTGTGCCAATATCAGTGCTTTTCTAACTTTCGTTTTCTTTTGACTATCTACTCTTCATTTTACGCTGCTTTGCTATCATTGTTTCATTTTAATGATATGAAGTAGTGTCCTTGGTGAATCTATTGTTGATACTTGATATTGATATGTATAGAGCCTTTGAATGAAGTTAGTAGGTTTGAAGTTAAAACCTCTGATCATCCCCAAGCTTTGGGTATTTATTGGAGATATGTATGGTTCTTTGAAGATCTGTTCTCCATCTATGCCATTGGATTGACAAACATGGCGAGCAAAATCTGGTACTGGACTATGATGTAATCTTTGTGTACTGTGGGATTTTGTATGTAAATCTCAGATGCTTGGTTTTCAAATTAGTCCTCGCAGGTTCTATCAACATTAGAGATTAGACATTAATCACTTATGGCATGTCATTCATTTTCAGCTGCACATATATGCTTTTAGTTTATCTGGTGGAAAATGGAGCTTGAGGTTGGATGTGATCAGGATCTTTAGAGCAAAATTTAGCGAGTTTATAGCTTGTTTGTTCTCACCATTTTTCACTCGCCATCTCTTTCATGTAAATCAGGTTCACATCCCCCCAACCTCCCACCCCCACCAAATCCTCTCGTAGGTGTGCGCACGCTTGCTTAACACAATCAAGGGCGGTTTTCTTTTCTGATAGGCTTCTTCTTCACTGATCTGTTATAGGCTTCTCATCAGGTTTGTAAGGTTTTTGGTTGTGTTAGATTGTATCTTCAATCTATGTGCATGCTGTCAACAAAGAGACAATGTCCTGAATATGAAGCATACTTTTGCTGGTGGATTCATGCTGTTGACAGCATACCAATCTTGGATCAGGACTCTCTGCTTGTACAAAAAAAAATTTTAGTGACAAAAAATTTTCATCATAAATTTTATGTTGTACAGCAGAGTATCTTGATCCGTTAATCTCATGTAAACCATGGGGTGCCTAACTTCCTTCGACAAAATTTATGGCCCAAATTTCAGAGGACTAGAATTTTGGTCAAGTTTTTTGCTGCCAGGTTTTTTCGTCATGTTTGTGGCTTTCTGGTGTCTGAGTGTCTCAATTTAAGAGATGGAAATACTTGAGTTTAACGGAACTCCTGTACCAAGTGATCTTTTTACGCATGATGAAAATGGTATGAGGCTGAAGAGTGTCGTACCATTTTGTCTTGAAAAAAAATAAAAATAAATAAATTTAGTTCTACTTTTTCCCTTTCGCTCTGCATAAATAAAATTTACCAACATTATTAGTTCAAAGGTAAATGTGCAATATCAGAAATTTTTCGTCGTCTGTATAGGCCCCAAAGTTTCCAAGGCAGTGCCTGCTTCTTTTCTTTTTAGAGTAATATAAACTTATTTTATCTTCTCCGGCAAAAAAAATGTCAGACCCAACCCGCTGCCAAAAACTGGGACGGGCATGTATAACAGTGACCTATTGAAATTTGACCTGTACCTGACGCAACGTGGAAGTATTGTTTCGTCAAGGGTCGGGTACATATTATCCATGTTGATCCAAATATGTGACATTACACAAAAAATACTTCTTAGAATAAAGTTTAGGAGTACTGTTTTGGGCTTCTCTCATGTAATGCCCCGCGATTTTTTGGAGTGTTAGTTCGAATAAACAGAAATCAGAGAACCTCAAAATATCAAAAATCTCCTGAAAAGGGGGCATTCAAAGTATGTACTAATAATTTCAAAATACATTAATATCTGACATAGTGGCTCGTAGCTTTTTATACAATCCAAGCTCTCCAACATGGAGTTTCTAAAATAAAACCTAAGTAATAACAATTTGTTTCAATCATTACACTCAAAATATCAGTACTAACTCTGAAACAAAGGCATAGCTAACTCTTGATCACTCAGTTAGCCCTTTCAATCCAAAATTTCACCTACTATTTACCTGAAAGGAAAAACAATAAGGGAATGAGTAAAATGCCAAGTAAGGTCGCTCAAAGGACCAATCAAAGAATGCAAAGATATCTGAGAGACAGAAATTTCGGAGGCACAACAGTTTCAATGGAACGGACATCAAACCAAATTTTAAATGTCAAACTATATCTGAGTACAGAGATATATACTAGAGAGCAATTCAGACAGTGGTAACATACGACATTACTGACATATGAGACCGGTTTAGAAAATAAGATCACAATCTCTAGCTCAATTCCGTTGAGCAAGCCCACGTTCCAATCCATGTGAGTAAGTCAGAAATAAGTCACATATAATGTGACATGGCTCATAGAGTCACCAAAGAAAAAATTTCAAGATAAACATTACCAAATAACGGACTTGTGAAACAATAGTGGTGTTTATGAAATAAAGACAATCATTAATTGCTGAACGAATGGTATCAATATAAGCTAATTTAAGTTCAAACAATCCGACGAAAATTCGAATTCTACAAGTCTTAGTATTGAGAAACATGTCACTCATAACGAAACTCAAAACAAAAGGGGAAGAGAATAACTTAACCAATTCGAAAGAATTCAGATTTCAAAAAGAACTAAGAACTTACATGAACGATCGGTCCATCGCTGATTCAAATTTCAAAAATAAATTCTTACCTTAGTCAAGCTTTTGAGAAAACAAATCCTTAAGCTCCACCTTAGAACTCACGAACTGCCCAAGCCTTCTTCTTCTTCTTCTCTCTCTCTCTCTCTCATGCGCAAAGGAAAAAGAAACAGAGAACTAAAAAGGCTAGAGAGGAAAATAAGATAAGTATTATATGGGACAAAAATTTTAAGTTTTCATTTGACCGAGAAATAATTTTTATTCAACCGAATCCGACAGAGATGAAAATGCTTTTTCAAATTTTTTTTTTAATTTGACTGGAAACATGTTTTGATTTGAATGAAAACTTTAAATTCCAATGAAATTTTTTTGATTCGAATGAAAACTTTAAATTTGAATGAGTGTTTCTTTTTTCATTCGACCGAAAACTTGTTTTCATTTGAATGAAAACTTCAGTGACTTACTCTACACGATTTAAATACTTTTCGTTCGAAGCAAAACAATTTTTATTCGAAACAAACCCATCTTCATTCGAAGCAAAACTGTTTTCATTCGACCGAATCTTTCAGTCACTCCAAAATATCATTACCCTTCCCATTTTGATTCGAATGAAACCACTATTCATTCGACCGAAAATTTTAGAAATGTTAAGAACCATTTTCTCAATGTTATCAAAAAAATCACAAATTTATTTACTTAAAATAATAATTTTGCACAAGGAAAAAGAAAATTTTCGGCGTATTATATTTTCCCCTCCTTCAAAGAATTTCGTTCTCAGAATTAAAACATACCTTAAGTGTCAAAAAACTGAGGGTACTTTTCGCGCATAGCATCCTCAAGCTCCCAAGTGGCTTCCTCAATTTCGTGGTTCCACCATAAAACTTTAACTAACAGAATGACTTTCGTCCTTAACACTTGGTCACGACAGTCAAGAATCTCAACCGGCTGCTCTTCGTAGGAAAGGTCCTCCTAAACTGACAAAGGTTCGCACGACACAATATACGTTGGATCGTAAACATATTCCTCAAATTCGAAACATAGAAAACATTATGAACGTCCAAAAGCTCTGGCAGTAACACAATTTTGTAAGCTACCGATTCTCTCTAAAACCTTGAATGGACCAACAAACCTAGGGCTAAGCTTGCCCTTCTTACCGAAAACCATCACCCCCTTCCAAGGTGAAACCCTAAAAAACACGCAATCACCCATGTCAAATTCAATTTTGCAGCGACGGTGAGATGTATAACTGCGTTGTCTGTTTTGAGCCACTTTGAGACGTTCCCGAATCAAATCAACTTTTTGAGTGGTCAACTGCACTAACTCTGGTCCCAAAAACCGTCTCTGTCCTACCTCATCCCAACATAGTGGTGTCCTACACCTTCGTCCGTACAATGCCTCAAACGGTACCATCTTAATACTTGCCTGATAGCTATTATTATAGGCAAACTCAACTAAAGGTAAATGACTATGCCAACTACTACCAAGGTCTAGCGTGCAAGCTCTCAGCATATCCTCTAGTGTCTTAATGGTACGCTCTAACTGTCCATCTATTTGTGGGTGATAAGCCGTGCTGAAACGAAGGTCAGTGCCAGAATTCTGGAAACTCCTCCAGAATTTCGAAGTGAAATGCGGATCTCGATTTGACACTATAAATAATGGCACACCATGCAACTTCACAATCTTATCAATATATAATCTAACTAACTCAGATAAAGGTGATGCCGCTCGGATCGGAAGAAAATGCTTAGTCTTAGTTAACCTATCAATGATGACCCAAATAGTATCAAAACCCTTAACTGTCCTCGGTAAGCCTCCCACAAAATCAGTTATTCAAACTGTTGTTCAACCCCAACTCCGAATCTGTTATTCAAACTGTTGTCTTCATTCCTTTCATCTATGGTTCTCCCGAGAAGCTCAATCTTTACTTTACATGCTTCGAAGGCTCTGACTTACTATACGATTTTTCTTCCCATGATGGCGCTATATTGGCACCAATGTACTCGTCATCTGGAGAATGATTGGATAATATGTCCAAAACTGCCGTTACTTGCGTAGCCTAAATTTGTGAAGGGTAGCATTTTAAGAGTTCATCGTCAGGGTTTTCCAAGAAACTCATCCACTCTTCATAAGGATCTTCATTAGGCATCTTAATTGCTGCAATGGTAGGCCTGTTTGGGAAATAACCTGCATAAGCGTATTGACCAAAGTTTACAGCTGAGTGGTGACTGAATGCAACCTATATTATTGTCGTCAGAATGCCAATTACGTCTTCAGTGGTTTTGAGCGCTAGCCAGCCTTCCTTTTTGTTTCCATGACCAACAGTTCGAATTTCTTTCCACCATGCATGCAGCTCTAGATCCGATTTACAAGGCTTTCATTGGAATAATAATGCTTCACATAGTTTGTAACCCATTCGTTGATGGCATCCCATAGAATTAGACCGTCGTTAGCAAAAGGGTAGTCTTCAAGTGTCAGTTTTAGGTTATGGGCAAAGTTGGATCTTCCTGAGCCATTCCCCTAGCGAGAGTAAAAGTTCAAAAGCACATTACGGTTAAAAGAGGAACTGAACATCTTTGCCCAAAGGAAACTAAAGCCGAAAACAAAAAGGGTATCAAAGCTGGCAAAGTTTCTCCTATAACTGCAAACAAGATTATCTGGGAATCAGGTCCGCAGGCAATGCTTGTTGATCGAAGCGCCACTGCAACTCGTAGGTAGCAGAACATAGCTCCATTGAGTACTTGCCAGGTGAAAATAATGACTCAATGATTCCACCAGCATTTATAAGTCCTAGTCAAGCCAAAGAATTTAGGGGAAAATTGGGAAAACATGGGATTTTTGATTAAATATTTGGGGTTAATGGGTATTTTTGTGGAAATTGTGAAAAGAGGGGGCCAATTCCTAAAATTTCTGAAAGGTGGGGTGAGTTGTGAAAAAATGGGTTTCTAAAAAAATCAACATTTCTCCTTCTCCAAAATACCCCTCCCTACACCTCACCCACTTCGGTCAATCCGCCCAGCCATTCCTGCCCAGCCATTCTCTCCTCCAATCGGCCCTCCACTCCAACTCCCTTCCCTCCAAAATTCTCCCTGCCCCACTCCACGTCCCCCCCGACCAACCCCGCAGGTTACCCCACCCCACCCCCTACCCTGCTGTGGTCACTACTACCCCACCCCGACCCCCATATTTTTCCCCCTAAACGGGACTGTCCCCCAATCCGAGAGACCCTTGTCTCCCCGCACCCAGCACCGCCCCCACAGCCCCGTCCTCCATACCCTTCGCCCAACCCCTCAGCCCCGAACCACCACTACGTGGTGGTCCTTCCTCCGTCCCTGCTGTCGTAACGGACGCCGTGTCGACAAAATCAAGGATCGTTTCATGCATGTCGCTGTAGTGGCGCTGAAGATCGCATTCCGAAGCTCGATGTTGGTGCGTGCCAGTGTAAAGGTACCCCTTCTTACATTTTTTGAGTGATCAGCATGTTTCTTCTACGTTTGTTCGTTCGCACCGCTGTATAGCCCCACTGTTATCTGTTGTTGCTTTTTATGATCGAGTGTTTTTTGACAAATTCACGAACTTCCGTACTTTGGCATGCATATTGCTTCAGTTGTAACAACTGAAATATTGGATGTACGTTGTTTTTAGTAAGATTGGCTCTCTGTCAAGACCCAGAGCGTTACATGAGTGTTTGTAGTCATGTGCACAGTTTTTTATGATAATCGAACTATATGCATATGTTTTGCCTTAGTTTTGTATGGGTACATCAAACTTTATTGTTTTATGGTACGTGTTCTAGATACATTACGCAACATATGACTAGGGGCTCAAATCTAATCAAAAGCCAAAGTGCAAAATGATATGTAGGAGGTCAGTCACTACAAGACGCAGGGGCTTTAGCCACCGCAATTTGCAACCGCCAAATCATGCAGTCGCTAAACTAAACTTTAGCGACCGTTCTAGCGACTGCCAAAACATGCGGTCGCTAAAGAATTTATTCACGGGAAAATTATGTTTTGAAGGGTTTTGGAAATAAAACTTAGGAAAAGGTGGTATTATTTTGAAAAGTTGTAAAAAAGTGGGGTGACTTTTTAAAATTTCTGAACAAGGGGTGGACTTAGAAAAAATGGGTTTTTTTTAAATCCTTTAATTTGGTCTTCCCAAATTACCCGTCCCCCAAAATCGTGGATCACTGTTCTGGCACAAGTCATTTTCTACAAGAATGCAAGTACGGTTATGCGAAAATACTTGTCGTTTGTGCATATATTCAAGTCGATCATTCTATTCCAACTGTAGTAATACTAAATTTTTCAAACATTGGTTTGTAATCATTTCTGAATCACTCAAGGTGTTTTTTTGTTTTTCAGGCTGACACATGAATCACTCAAAGTACGGTTATCATTGTTTCGTCGTTTCTGCATTATCACTGCATTGTTATTCATGTTGATTTGTTATTTTCAGTTTCCATATCAGAAAGGTTGTGGTTTATATTTGAAGTTAGATAGAGAGGTTTTTGAATAATTTGCAGTAGAGGAGTTTGAGAGTCTTTGTAGAGAAGTATAGATATTGATGGACAAGATACACTAAGTGTGTTATCAATGGACTGTAGGGGTGAAATGGATTGGGGTAGTTAGACAAGAGATTGAATGATCTTCCTGCAAAGAGAGATCCATTACTCTAAAAATCCCTGCTGAGCTTGAATTTGGTCCAGGTATAAAAAGGTGATTAACCTTGTATGATTGAGAATACAATATTTACATGATTGGACTAGCACTTGCAAGTTAAAGACCGACACTGGTTGCTATATTGGGTTGCATCTTACTGAAACCTAGTGCTACGACCGGCTTGTATATGCCATTTACTTTACTGAACGACTTCTCCTAAATTACTTGAATTATTGTACCAACGACATCACGTCTAGGCATGCTATTGTTAGTTTACACCGGTGTGTATCTGTGCACACCCTTGTTTTAATTGCTCTTGGTTATAAGCATATCCTTACAGAGTTATAACTCGTTTCCTACACTGTACTAGGCTCTTTTGGACTGTCTTAAACTTTGAGTGTTCCCCTATTAGGGTAAGAGCTCCCATTGCCTTGTTAAGCATTTGCTTTATTCTTTTGATATAACAAGATTTGCTTAGACTTTCCGTGCATCTAAACGTGTCTTAAATCAATTGAATATCTTCCACATGTTTATACTGGTTTTCTATCCCAGAATGCATCTACAACTTTTGGTTCTAAATTGTGCATGCATGTCCTATGTGTGCCCGTTGATCAGCTGGTTTGTAGTTAACTGGGACATCAGTTCTTTGCCTAACCTTAGTGTGTAAGGGTGGTGCATTGTCCACTATAGTTTGGACTAGCCGTCTCAGATTGGTGCCAGCAATACAAAAGCCGAACAGTTTGTGAGCTGCAGATTACACTAGGCTAGTTGGTGAACTTAGAAGTTTTGGACTGCTTGGCTTTTAGTAGCTTTTTAGTAGGCATTTGGAAGATTTTGCAGCCTTGGTTTTGTACTAAAGTTCTTCGATGAAACTTTGATTTAGTTGATGGCTTGATGATGTGTGACATTCCATCTCAAGCTGTGACTTTAGTTGCAGAGTTCTTCAATCCTAGTCATGCTCCCACCATTTATCCTCAGCTTTGCGCCGTACATTTTAATTTAGCCCTTACGTTTTGCTTATGGTGACGTGGCTTGAGGTGTACTTGTCACAAAAAGAAAACATCAAGTCTGGTCCCAAGCTATGGAGCACGGGAATGAATGTCTATGCTAACTCCAATGGGTTTACATCATAGTGTTTGTGTTTGATGTATTTCCTTAGGTTCCAGGGCTTCTAATATATCAGCAACATGGTTAATCTAAGAAGTAATTACATATTGACTATAGTTTAGCTGTTGCAAGTGTAATTTTTGCATCTACTGGGTGTCCACATTGTGTAAGGTTAATGGCTCTGCCACTGCATCTAGGTACGATATTAGCTCATGAAGTATGTACGTGTATTTACAATTGCCATTTGTTTCAGCAATGAGCTCAAACATGGAGCGAGGCGAGGCATCTTGTACAAGGAAGAGGCCTGTGAATGCGTTCATGAGATATTTGTAAGTTCTTGATAAAGTTTATAAGGTAGTGTATATGGAAGACATGTAATTATGATGAGTGTCTGACCTTGGTTTTTGAAATATTGTCTTCAGCGCCGAAATAAAGCAAGGACTGCAGCAGTCCCACGCTACCCAATACATGACGATGAGAGAGGTAATTGAAACTATTTCAGCATTTCCCAGCTCACTTATTTGGTAACCGCTCTATTGTCAATCTAAAATACGTCTTTATTTTAGGTTTCACAGCTTGCCTCGCAAATGTGGAAAGAGCTAAGCGAGGATGAGAAATTACCGTATGTCCTCCAAGCCAAAAAAGACATGGAGGAGTACAACGCAGCTCCGAAGAAAGGCAAAGAGAAATGCAAAACAAATAAGGCAAGCGTTCGTTTCATACCAATTTATTGTTATGCTTGAATGGTTTCGTGGTAAAGTCATAGGACTAGTAATCCCAAGGTTGGCTCATAATATGTAGGGATTTCTTTTTTTATTGTTAAACAAGCTTAGCTTGTGATTTAATGATAAACAAACTCATAACGTGTGTGTGTGTGTGGGGGGGGGGGGGGTTGGACACTTAGACCGTACCCCCGAGAAAAGAAAATCGCAACCTCGAAGGGGTTTGAAAAACACTAAAAATTATGGAAACCGGCAAAAAGTGTGATTTTTTCACGCATCGTACTACTCTCTAAACTCCCATGGGGTACTATATATCTCCCTGATACTCTAAACTCCCATGGGGTGCTATATATCTCCCCGATACCAATCAAGCAAAGTATCCAATTTGTCCAATAGAGTACTCCCCTGCTTCACAAAAGATTTTCCTAAAGCTAGATTGACAATAATTTCTTTTTTATGGTCAAAGTCCTTTGTATTCATTCAAAAATAATATGGCTTGTACTGTACATATCTCAGTTCCTTCTTATCTGCTATATCAAATGCCTTCAGACATCCTCCATTGTTGTACCACAGATCTCCCCATCTGCTGAAATTCATTTCAGTGCTGAAAAATTTTGCCAGGTAGCCCCCATGATATTCCCAACCTTCTACTGCCATCCGTATTTTGAATATTAGTCCAGCTGCTAGCTCTCCATGTTATCCAGTTTTGGATCACCTTACAGCAGCCTTCATGGCTTGCTTGCATATGCTCAAAAATATTTGCATTCCTTTCATGCCGTATTCCATAGATGATGGCAGATACAGCTAGCTTGCCCAATCTTGCCTTAACGCTTTTGCCCCTTATATGTTTAGCTGCATATTCCAAGAATTGATCCCACTTGTGTAAAGGCACCATCAATCCGAGTTTACGAAGGATTGTATTCCACACCTTCTAGCAAATAAGCACTGAAAAAAGAGATGAGCTCTTGTCTCCTATTGAGAATTGCATAATTCACATGTAGCATCCTGTAGCATATTCCACTTGTGCAATTTGTCATTGTTTCACAAGCCATTTTTTGCAGAGCAACCACAGTATCATAGCACATCTAGGTATATTACCAGAAAACCAAATGACCTTCCACCATTTCACTCTATTACCCTTGGTTCTGAGATGGTTCCAGGCAGATTTGCTGGTGACTTTGCCATTTGGTTGGAGGTCCCAATATATTCCATCTCTATCCCCACTTCGAGGAGCTGGCATAGAGTTGATTATGTGATTTGCTTCCCACAAAGCCACTGATCTGGTTTCAGGCAGACTCCACTGATGAGCTGGCATAGGTTTTTGACTCTAGCCTTTTGTTGGTAAAAAGCCTCTTCAGCCTGTGCCAGTTGAGTATATTGATCCTGCAAGTCCTTTTCCAGTGGTAGTAAAGTACTATCATGCCTCAGGTACATACCTTCTTGAACCTGTTGTAGTTCTTGGAGCTTATCTGCCACTTTTTGAGAAATGTTGTTGAAGTGAGCCTTGTTCAGTTTCTTCAACTGGGGTTTAAGCTTCTTTAGCTTATTATATAGTTGGTGGCAAGCATCCCCAGCATATGTACCTTTCCATATCTTTTCCACAGTTTCTTTGAAGATAGAATGTTGCATCCAAAAATTAAAAAATTTAAAGGGCCTATTTCCATTTCTACAATTCTTGTTATCTTCTTGCCCTGAAATAAAAATGCTACACCAGTATACTTGCATGCTGAGTAACACTGACATACCCTTCCTGCATAAGATAAGTGCTTAGAAGTCCTGCTTGTTATCTTTTTTGTCACTTTCTCCACCAAGCAGCTTTTCTCTTGTTAGAAAAAATTGTCTCTGTTTGCCACCATGATCTACGCCTAACAGGACCCGTCAATGCTTTATAAACACAAAAGTATCCTCTGTTGTTGTTATAGTTAGAAAATGAGCCAAAAATTGAAACTGGTGATTAACTAAGGTATCTGTTTGGAATTGCTAGCCCCATAGAATACAAAACTTAGGCCCGCCACCGTCACATTGCTATAATTCATGCGTCAATTCAGGTTATGCCTATAGTGGAAATTCAGAAACTAAATTGGTGTTGACATAGAGCACGATGGCATTCAATCAAAAAGGGGCCAGACTGCTCAATGGCTTTTAATAGCAAATTCAGACAATACTCCATTTGTTGTAAGTACACGGACAGAAAGAGAGCAGTACAATGAATGCACGAGGAATGTGTGTTTGTGAGATTTTCTACATGTATAATTCGACTGGTGACAATGCAGGCTGCGGTGCAGCCATGTTGCGAAGGAGGGGCTGCTTCAGTCTTGGTGCAGCCTGTGGGTATGGTGTATTTTGTTTGTGGAATTGTGTTTGAGTTGTGCGTGAACTGAGGGCTGCCACTGTGGCTGCCCTAGTGTGCGTTTGTATGTAGGTCTGATAAAAAAAGGAGAGGGCTATGGTTGCGATCGGGCATCCATGGCTGCCGTGTTTACGCGAGACCGATGTGTGCATGTGCTTGATGGTGTGTCAGTGGGTGGATGTACGGTGGTGTTACGGGCAGCGCAATGATTGTATTATTGTTGATTTTATAGGAAAAAAGGGGGTGAGATGTTGTAGTCTTTTTGTGAGTATAGAGGTAGAATGAGCTAGGGCTCGCGTCATCACCGACCTCTTTGCCGACGATGTCCTCGGTAGCGACGGTGAGTGACATCACAACGTGCCTGATTGTATTTTACCTTGATGCATGATTAGTCTCCTATGTATTTCATGAACTCCAGATCATCAGTACGCTTAAATTGTGCTATAAGCTTGAACTTAGCACATAGGCTTGAATTAAACTATATGGAAAACGCGGGGGGTTAATGTCCTAAGTACCTCATGAACTCCAGAACATTCACAAAGCTGCTAAGTTGTACAAGCTCTCCACAGACAGTCAAGTAGAGAGCTGCATATGCACAATAACTTCTCTATACATTCAGCAATCACACTTTGGAACCTGCATTATCGTGCATTGTACAATGTTAAGTGTTGTTTTACAAGCTTTTATATGGAAATGTACTGCACATGCCCTTACTGATAGCATTTTTAACTTACTGCAGGCAAGCTTCGAGAGCCGGTGTAGCCCTAGGATGCTTGCTGCTTTGATGGAGGGGCTAAAAGAAAATGCCGCCAAATCCTCCGCAATCGAGGCAATGGGTTTTCAGTCGTTCTTCAACATGCACTACTCAACATTGCCAATGAGTTTCTTACTTGGCCTTGTTGACAGATTTGACCCGTACACGCGCAAGATGCGCGTAGGCAAGACCAAAACCGTTCGGATAAATGCCAATGATGTTGGACTTGTATTAGGAATTCCATACAAGGGCAAACGAGTTCCAACATCCATTGACGATGACGTCTTGCATCCCATTCGAGATCGTTTTTCTCGAATGAGTTTAACAGCCTTGGCCTCATACCTCACTAGTGTACAAGTAGTGAATGAGGAATTTTGCCAGGCTTTCTTGCTGTTTTTGCTGAGTACATTTCTTTGTCCCACGAGGGGTAGGCCATCCGTCGACTTGTTTCTTGCCATATCTGTCGCATCAACGTCCGCCCAATACAATTGGCCGCAGCTTGTCCTTGATAAGTTGGTCCGAGGTGTGACCAATTTCAAGCAAGGCAGGACCAAAACTGTATCGCCGGCTGCGTTGTGTTGTTGATGGTACACAAGAATAACTATATGTACATTCGTTTGTCGATCTATGTTTATTATTGAATCTGATCCGTGATGACATTTCGTGTGCAGTTCTTTTACTTCCACAAAGCTCCATGTGGCGTCCTCGGTAGCGAAGATGTTGAAAGTCCCTTTATGGCACATTGGACACCACGCCATATAATTAGCCG
The DNA here is from genome assembly GCA_033070095.1 of Escallonia herrerae. Classification (NCBI taxonomy): domain Eukaryota; kingdom Viridiplantae; phylum Streptophyta; class Magnoliopsida; order Escalloniales; family Escalloniaceae; genus Escallonia; species Escallonia herrerae. The sequence continues at coordinate 12,191 of JAVXUP010003087.1, read as the reverse complement.
CATTGAAATGGAGAATCGTGGAGAAAATGACACGAATGTCTCCCCTGCCCCTGCTAGCACCTCCTTCACTATTCCGGTACGTAGCTTAGCAACTCACCGGACTGAAGTTATTTGCCTCTGTTGGGTATCTTTTTTTCACCTTCAAATCATTATGTTTTTGTATTAACTACGTTTGAGTCATTTGCAGTGGATACGCAAGATTGCGGAGATTGTGCTGCACTTGCCAGAACTTGAGAGGTTCCTCCTCGCAAAGAAGGGCGCTGCATCGTCGACGGAGCCAACACCACCTGAAGTTTTCCCGACACCTCAAGATCAACAACTATCATCACCATCAGAGCACGTGATTCGGACTGCTCGGACTGCTTCAGGTCGTGCCACTGCTGGAAAGAGTAAGAGTGGAAAAAGGCCGACCATTTCGAAGATTGACGGCGCCCATTACGAACCTGTATCTAAGCGGCTACGATCCTTCTCCTCCCCTCTTGCAACTGAAATGTCTCCTGCAGCTGCTCACTCCGAACGTGCCAGCCCTCGTTGTTCACCACCGACTCCGATAGGCGACAACATGGATGATTCTTCCCTGGCCGACGACCTGCTCGTACCCTTAGCAAAGCTGTCCTTTAAAACGAGGAGGACAAGCAGCCGTATCATTGCAGAAGGGGCTGCGGCCGATGCGTCAATCATCCATCCCCGTCCAAAGTGGAGGTCTGCTCCAATTAGAAGGGTGAAGAGCTCTAACACGACAAGGAGCCCCTTTCTTCGTTTTGCCGGTGAACAAAGGGTGACACTCTCAAGGCTCGAAAAGGAAGCTGTGAAGAACGTCTTCCAGTCCGAAGTCCCTGCGAGGTAATGAATCTGCTTAATCCTTTTGGGGTATTTGGGTCATTTTCTTTATAGATGTTCTTATTACTTATCCTATTATTTTCATTTCTTATCGACAGTTCGGTTGTCGTTAAGATGCCTCAAACCTTCTTGACTAAGGACCGAATTCTCACGCTACAGGGGAAGCAGTGGGTCTCATCCGAGGTACCACATTGCTACATACCTCTTCCAGCAGTTTACTTAGACATTTAGAACGCGAATAACCAACTAGCATGATAATCAGAAACATTTCCGCTCACTCTGTGTGATAAATCTAGTGAACTTATAGTTACTGAGCTATTCTATGAACATGATATGTCATGATTTGAGTGGTCTCTAAACTGAAGTTGGCTTTAATTAGAGACAGGTTCAGATATCCTCTAACTGAAAGTTTTAAAATCATCTTGTCAAGCCAGCAATGTATATACGATGACATGCATAGTTGTTATTAATATTGCATATGCCATTTAGCGAAGTTGTTATCAATGTTCAAACATCGTTTGCATACGAACGAGCTTGACAGCTCGTAGCCCCTGCCTTATGTTACAGGTTGTTGATGCGTGGTCGGAGGTCGTCAATGCCGACCGTTCAGGCTCTGTGCTACGTTACACATTTGCCTCCGATTTTGCGGTGATTTACGTTGTTTCAACTTGAGTATTGCTCATATCTTTGGTCTAATTGTTTTGAAACTGAGCCATGTATTCCTACATAAACTGCAGTCCTCGATTATCAAATTCATGGATGACCTCAGGTCCGACGATGAGATATTCGACTTCTTCTCCCGCTTCTTTGAACAATCTAACCTGCTGATTAAATTGGAGGACGTCCAGTTGGTATACTCTTCGGTCATTGACTTCTTCCATATTAGTATTATATCTGTAAATCGGCTTTGTGCACTTGCATACACGTGTAGATGGCACTAACTGTTAAAAACCAGGATATTTAGTTCAGTTGACATTGCCTTTATATCAACCATTTTAGGTGTATTGTTCATTACACACCTTAGGTGCTGAATTTTTCTTCCCTTTTCAGTTCTGCGTGCCAGTTTGCTGGGAGTATCATTGGTTCATGCTCTGCATCAACATCAACAGGGGGTGCATCGACTACCTCGACTCTGGTCGACGCAGTGTTTTGGCTGAGATTGAGGTTTTCCGCAGGCACCTGGTACGTACTCAGCCATGGCATTTCTTACAACTGTCGAAATGATATACTATAAACTAGAGCCACCATAATATGTTTAACCTTTGCTTTGGTTAGGCCCGCGTCCAGTCTTGTATGTTGAGGCATAAAGCTGGTAGAGACATTGACTTTCAGCCTTACGCTTTCCATAGTCATCCGTGCCCCAAACAAACAAACGAGTACGATCTACCCTTACTGTAACCATATCTCCTCTCAACTCCGTTCCTAACTTCATCCTCTTAATGGCATTAATTCTCAACGTGTGTTATGAACTATTTCAGTGATGATTGCGGAGTGTATACATTGAAGTTCATGGAGCATTGGTGGGGCAAGTTCAGTGTAGTGATCTTCCCGGTAAGGGTGTAAACCTTGTTTGCATTTAAGTTTTCGCAATGTTTTAGTATACACGATTGCACGTAAATTCATTAGTAGTTTCATGCTCCTCTAACATAATGCTTATGTTGTTAGTCCGAGGTCAAGCACTACAGAGTCCAGATTGCTGCCAGGTTGATTCTCCATCCATTGAATGACATTCAACTCCCGGTGGTGCACGCGGCAACAACTGGTGCTAATACTCATCTTCCAACCACTCATGAGCCATGTAGCTTAGCCGTCAAGGCAGATTTGCTAGGCTATGCCTTTTCATCCTCCCATGATCCGGGGTACGAGCCAATTCGCAATATTAAATTTAGTTATTCTCCTCTTAAGACATTGACCACCTATCCTCTGTGCTTTTAATCCCGTTGTCCTAACTCACAATGTTTCCACACAGAAGATTCACATTGTTCATCCTGCACATTCCAAATAACGCATTCCCTTTTTCCATGAATTCAATTTTAAAGGCTTCCTTTCATCGGTTTCCCACGTATATGTTTGTGCCTTTTGTAGGGAGGTCCTGATAAGTATGTACGACTACCACTTAACAAGGTTTGATATCTCGACCATGGAAGGCAATAACTGGGTTGGCGCAGCCGTGAGTACTATTTAAATGAAATGACAATTTGTTATTATGGCTGGTTTATTTGCCCGGTGTTATACTTTATGGCTACCAATGCAGGTTGTCGACATGGTTATCAGGGTGATAAACGCCGAGAGCAATGGCCCGCTAGAGCGATACATTTTTCCGACTTTCTTTGCGGTACGCACCTCTACACTTGGCGCTCTTTCATTCTCACCAGTTTCATGGAAGTATACCTAATGACGACTGGACTATGACCTGAATGGTTTTTACTGGGGGCAGAATACGTTTTGTATTAACACGATGCACTTTGCCACTTGTAGCCTAGCGTTATATCTTACCTCTCAACCTCTCGGACGGATGACGAAATTCGAAAAAAATTTCAGAACTATTATATGTCGAACCGGATTAAGAGGAACCTCAACTCCTGCCAGATGGTAATTGAATACATTTCTTAGAACCTCTCCTGTTTAAATGATCTTGGGAAGGGCTCAGCAGGCTCATTTTCTGTGCACGCTCATGATATATTCACATGGACTTAACTGTTCTTCATATGGATGTTTCAGCTCATAACGCCTATGCTGTGGAAAAGTAATCACTGGGTGGCTTTTTCCTTCAATCTCCTCACGTGTGGCATGGAGTACTTGGATCCATCAAGTACAACTCTACTTCCCGGAATGAGACATGCCGTTAACCTAATGGTAACCATCCTTGGTTTGCTGCTGGTGCCATTTGCACACCGATCCGTTCCCGCATCAATAGCTAACAAATTTAAATTTCGATGCTCGAACATGCAGGGTAGGGTAATATCCCTTATCGTGGCAGATGTAAGCAGGACCTCTTTGACATCGGCATCTTTTGCTTTCGTCCCTACCAGTATTCCACGGGATACCACTGCGTAAGAGTTATTTACTTAGTCCGGCCCATATATGTTTTTGTAATTTTCGTAGAAGGTCCTTTATTGCCAGTGAATAAACCGAAAAATCAACATACATCCATATCAGTTTACAACTACGCTGATGCAAATAAAGCCTATCGTGTATCATGGGCCTCGTATGTGCACCACTGCTATAGGTTATTCCCAGTGATCATCATCTACTATACTCCAAGTGCAGTTGGGGTCTCTGGTCTTTTTTTTTTTTTTTGACAGCAGCCATAATATGAAGCCACATTCTGGGCTGTGCCCAGGAAACCGTATTATCTTCCTCCGTGCCACAACCGGTCAGTGAACCCAGTCAACAGTTAGGGTAAAAAATCCCCGACATTAGCTCTGCGATGCGGTAAGGCTGAAGTTTTCATCCTCATTGTCATCACTCATAGGCACTTCTGATGACTAATCTCCAGTGTTAACAACGTTATTATGTATAGGCATCAGAAGTTGCTACGAGCGATGGGAATCAGGGTGAAAACGTCAGCCTTGCAGTTGTATTCAACATACCAGATATAAGAGTCTTTGACACCTTCAGGGTCAAGACACCGGCAGCATCATATACCGGCCTTGTTCCATATTGAGTAACCACCAGGTCCATTAGAGTGCCAACGTCTTGGCTGAAACCATAACCATTTTTTCCCTACAAATCAGAGCCTTTGTGTTTCTAATTGAGCGGTTCTATGTGACCTCTGGTCTGCCTGAGTTGGGAATGAGGTCCAACGTTCTTTTACAGTGTGGGGTAGATAGTATATTTCTTGGCGGCGAGGTCGAAAGTGTTAGTATCCACGGAAGCTGGATTTCCATTCATGGAAGATTCTTAAGCCAAGCCCCCCTTCTTTTTTTGCCACACACACATCCTTCCAACCTACTTCATGTAAGGCTGATGTCACTTCCATGCCAGCATCTAGTGTACGTTATTATACGGTACGATTTACGAACTTTGCCAAGTTTGGCTTGGATACAACATGTCATTTGAAATTGCACCCGTACGCGGTACGTCATACAATCTGCAATGGAGTAGAACTGTCATGTGGAAAGTTTTTTCGCATAAGCATTTTGATAGCATTCCCCAGTTTAGTTGACACTGTGTATCTATGTCGTTACTAATAACGTCACGTCTTTAACCCGTTGTTTCTGTAGGTGTCACTGTGGTATGTACTTGATAAAATATTTGGAGCATTGGTATGGTAAAATGGATTTCGTTATGGATCCGGTGAGTATAATTCCAGCGGGTATATACCCGGCAAGTACAATTGTATAGTCAATTTTAGCCTGACGCTCGGCACACTTTTTAATCCTTTATTGTGATTGTGTGTCAGGGTGCGGTTGAGATGCTTCGTAGGGAGACAGTCGTCGGCTTATTACTCCATGAGCGTAACACTGAGAGGTCGCGACTTCTCGCCCAGACCGAGCAGATCAACAAACCCTAAAGGCAGGTTAGTTGATAAAGGGGTGTGCATGGTGTACATTGTCTTTTCCGACTAATTGTTGTAATGTTGGTGATATAATATGCTAGGATGCATTTGCAAAACCTTGTGTCATTCTTCTGCATCATTTTGTGTGGCGCACCTACGCGCTTATAACGGTTTATGTTGGAGATGGTGGATCGGTTTGGCTATCTGTTTTGATCGGCCCCGACAATGCTTAAGGTTTTCTTCCTTTTCACCCAATGAAATTCCTCCATACGTTAGTTGCACAGCCCTGAAGTATGTAATTTGTTGTCAGTTGAAAATTGTGTAGGACATTTTCGAAATGCTGAGCAGAGGCAGCGTATAGCTTCTATTTGCTGGGGGAGAATCTTCGCCATACAACTCTGTTATTGCTCCCTCCTCTTCCTCCCTATCTAGATATCTACGTGGTGAGTTGGAAATAAGGTCCATATGGCTTTTTGTACAATTTGGGTTTGTTGTTCCGCTCGAAGAGCGTGACTTGTACTCAGGATGGTGTGGTTGTCAGTCCGATGGAACGCCGGTTTGGTTGAGATTCTGCCCATATAGCTTTCTTTTAATTAGTGGATTGGTTCAGTCCATGACAATTGAGAGTTATATATACGTAGAGTGGCTGGTATTGTCTACCAGTGTAGGGTGGATATATTGCATAACTTGACCTTAACTGCCGCCTTCTATGTGTCCGCTAAAATTTCTCATCACCATATTTATCGCCTAGTGTTTAAGTTGGAATAGCGTGCGAAAGGGCATGTGTTGACGTGCTATGGCATGTGTTGAAGCGCTATAGGTTCTCCACACCCTCCTGACTTGGGGGGCAGGGAAAGTTGATTTACTACCCTGCTGGGGTAAAATGGTCGGGTATTTCTTCGAATCTGGCATATTATCTGTTTGGCTATCTACTTAGAGAGGACTACATAAAGTTACTAGCTCTGGAATGAACTTATAAATGTGTATCTGTGTGTTTATGTATATGTGTGCACGCATTTGTCTTATCGGGTATATGTGTGTTTGTCTGTGCACCTGTTTTGTTTGTTGACGTCATGATTTACCATTCTCCGTTGTTCCATATTTAGGAACTTGTTTGTGAATGTGTGCACAATGTGTAGGCAGCAGATGCGCATGTTAGGAGGTGATGAGGGTAATGAATGCAGATGTGCAAATCGTTATATGAAGAGGCAGGCAATTATCCGATCCATTAACGTGCACACCTGATGTGCAGTGCTGGAGTTTGCCCCGCATGTAGCTTGTTTTGCCACAATGGCCATGAGGTATACTCTTTCCTTAATGACTCTATTCCAACTGTATTTGATATCTGAGCTTGGACAGTGAGAAAATCAACTTCAGACCTTATGTTAACCATGCCTAGATCCGTCCCTTTAAGGCCAAGCGCTATAGGTTTTCCTGCTGAATGAACTTATTTAGAGAAGACATGCCCTGTTATCTATAACAGGGCATGTCTTCAAAATCAGAAATGTTATCACCCAAGCCATTTCTGATGCTGAAGAGTCTGTGATTACAATGTGTTGGGTCGGCAAACTCTACACAATAAGTCGAGGGAATCAAGTTAACGACAGAAAAGTGATCAAATGAGAAGATATTAACAAAATTAAGGTCGTGGTACTTTTCTTAGCATTCTGAAAAGGACAGTAGATGGGTTGAGCCAGGGAATTCTATGGGGACTTCTTTGGACTTCGAAGAGGAATATCGAGTTCAGTAAACCGGATAGAATTGGGTCCTATTCCTATATCAATTTTATATATAGCTTAAACTTATATACAACTGTTCAAGGCACGAGTGGGTTGATGAACAATGAATGGCCGAGTGAAGAAGACCTCTGTAGGAGTATTACTCCGTTGTTTGAGGTTTTGGAAATGCTGAGCCTAGGCAAAGTATATCTTCCATTTGCATCGACAGAGAATATTTCGATCTTTATGGTCACAGTTAGCTGATGAGATGTTGGTAGCTATTTATTATATTGTTTCAATACGGTCACTATCTTTTGCTTCTCTGCCCATGTGTCTCAAATTGTTTCCCGTGTAATAATAACTCGTGTTTTGTGTTGCATGGACAACCAGATATGCATTTTCATTACAGCGTTGAGATTGGAAGATGTTGCACCTGTCTCGTGACCTGTCAGAGCTTACGAGAATGCATAGCTAGGCATGACGTATGAACTCAATACATGTATATATATAGACATATTTTTTGTGTAATTTTTTTTTTTGCAGTAGTTACGAAGATTACTTCACTAAACACACTGGGATGCCACCCTGATTGTAACGCAATTGAATTGATATAAATGATTGTATTGTATTATATATTCTCCAGGTCTTCCCCCCCAAAACAAAATAAAAATCAAGGGTGCATGTGGTTCGAGGGATTGTTGTCACGACCCGAACCCACAGGCAGGCCCGCGAGCTCGGCACGTGACCGGCCGTATACCCAATGGACTCTTCATTTGAGGGCTCTGCCAGGCCCTATTTAAACCTGACAAGAATTCAAAAATGATGGCAATACTGACACCATAATATGACTTCGAAGAGGTCCTTACCGATCTCTCCAAAGTCATCTCTACTAAATTCGACCATGTTTCTGTGATTGATATAATTTACTTAAAAGGAAACCAACCGGAGTTAAGCTACAAGCAATTTTATAAATAAACCACCAATAGCATAATTGCTCAAGGCACTTAATTCAGCCTCCTAACGAGCATCTCCCGTTGCTTCGTTCTCATTTCCCTCGCAATGTTCATGTTCATCTATGGGACCCCGGTGCCGGACAAGTGAAGATGGATTGGGTAGGGACGGCGGCTGTAGAGCAGGAGGAGCGCCTTCCCACAATGGGCTGTGCCCGCACATTTTATGCAACAGCCTGTGGCCATGCCACCTCCTCATTCCGTGTCTGGAAACCTGTAACGTCAGCTTCTACTGAATCACGCTACCGATAGAAGACATGAAGAAAAGCACGGCTTGGCATCAGGCAGATGCCAAAATTGTGCGGGCATACCCCGTTGTGGGACGGCGCTCCTCCTGCTCCGTGGCCGACGTCCCTACCCAATCCATCTTCGCTCGTCCGGCACTGGGTCCCATAGTTGAACGTCCCCGGTCACGGTTAGACATCTTCTTGGGTAGAAGGGTCCTCTGGAAATGAGACCGAGTGAGATCGGGGGGGGGTGTTCGATTGTCGAGACCGTGTAAAAGACCGAGTGAGAGCTTGGTCCGACGTAGATAGAGAAGTCTCGGCAGTGGAAACGTCCCCGGTACGGGGTGGTGACGGATGGTGGTGAGTACTCTTCGACCGCCGTGCATGCATGTGGCGCACGAGCCACACAAGCATGCAGTTGGTGACCCCAACAGGAGTTCTATATGACACAACTAATAGTGGCCCTTCCCTCGGTTCATCACGTATGTGGACGTACTTGATGGCTGCACAAAGAAGACCAAATATATTATCACCCAAAAAATTATATTCTTTTAATTTTATAAAGTGAATTGTATATAAATGTTTCAACAACCCAAATTCACATCAGATGAAACTAGTAATGTCCAATACCCACACATTATAATTTGGGTCATCTTTGACTCAACAATGGAACTAGTTCTGCCGATGCCCCTTGGCAATGTGCCTCTAAGCTCGTGGTTCCCGCAAGGTCATCCCACGTATGTAGTGGTCCCACCGAGAAGAAATGGAGCCGGGCTCCGCCCCGTAATTTTTGCATAAATTGAGTCGGCATCCGCACAATCTGACGACCACATTTGCAGAAACCGACTGGTGTTTTTGCAGAAAACGACTGGTTTCACCACACCCCATTTGCGTCAACACATCCGCTTCCCTTGTTCATTCCCGCAACACACAACATCATCGACTTATGGCCTTAACAACCACGAGGGTCCGGGCCGATAAAGTGCGCCCTGGCGGAGAGGAAAACATATAAACCGAGCTCCCATCGAAGCGGGGGATACTGACAGACCTCAATGATCCCAACTGTGTAAGGGCAACGTGTTTGCGTGGTTCCCGCAAGGGCATCCCACGTATGTAGTGGTCCCGCCGAGATCATTTTTCTTGCTGGGCAACGCCCCGTAAGTTCTGCATAAATTGATTTGCGCATCCGCACAATTCGACAAGCACATTTGCAGAAGCCGACTGGTGTTTTTTCAGAAAACGACTGGTGTCACCACACCCCATTTGCATCTACACATCCGCTTCCTTAGAAAATTCCCGCTAAACACATCAACCACTCCGCATCGGACTCCTTATGGCCTCAACAACCACGAGGGTCCGGGCCGATAAAATGCGCCCTAACGGAGAGGAAAAGGATATAAACCGAGCTCCCATCGAAGCGGGGGATACTGACGGCCCTCAATGATCCCAACTGTGTAAGGGCAACGTGTTTGCGTGGTTCCCGCCAGGGCATCCCACGTATGTAGTGGTCCCGCCGAGATCGTTTTTCTTGCTGGGCAACGCCCCGTAAGTTCTGCATAAATTGACTTGCGCATCCGCACAATTTGACGAGCACATTTGCAGAAGCCGACTGATGTTTTTGCAGAAAACGACTGGTGTCACCACGTCCCGTTTGCGTCTAGGATAATCCGCTTCCTTGTTGTTCATGGGACCCCATTATTCACACGTAAACTAGACGAGGACTTCCCATAAAGGTACTTAAAATCCCCTTAGCCTTCCCCATGTGTCACCTAATCAAAGCGGGGCATAACGACACCCTCAATGATCCCAACACTGTAGGGCAATGTTTGCGTGTCTTGAAGCACTGCTTTGTTCTCACATAGTGAGAGCAGATCATTTCTTGCTAAATCCCCACCATTTCATATTTTGGTTGGATCATCCGCACAATCCGACAAGCAGATTTGCAGAAACCGAATGGTGTTTTTGAGAAAACGACTGGTGCTCCAACCCTATTTGTATCTACACATCCGCTCACCTTAGAAAATCACCACAATTTACCTCAACCACCCTGCATGCCTGACATCATTAGGTTGCAACAATTGCTACGATTACCACCAAAAACCGATCTCGATAAAAGATACTGAACCGAGCCCATTGAATCCCCGATTGACGGCAACTACAGGGATCTCAAGTCCCACGTAACAGTTCTGTTCCCGCAAGGACATCCAACGTATGTAGTGGTCCCGCAGAATCGTTTTTCATGCTGGGCAACGCCCCGTAACTTCTGTAAATTGACTTGCGCATCCGCACAATTTGACGAGCACATTTGGAGAAAGGACTGGTTTGTTGCTGGGAAAATTACAAAAGCCCCGTTTAGGATAAATCCGCTTCCTTGTTGTTCATGGGATCCCATTATTCGCACGTAAAAAGACGAGGACTTCCCAAAATTTCTGAAATGGGAAGACTTATGTCAATAAATGCGTGTGGCTAAACTCAACTAATCTGGACTTCCCAGATTACCCTTCCCGCAATATTGTTGGCACTGTCGGGTAGCAAGTCTTTTTTCTGCAAGAAGCAAGTACGGTTATGCAAAAATCTTGTCAGTTTGTGCAGATATACAAGTTGTTTCTGCCATTCAAACTGATGTATACTAACTTTGCTTAATATAAGGTCTATATAAGCACCCAAAGATTTACCTAATATGAACAGGGTAGGGTACAATATACATAGATCTTGAATCAATGTTAGCAACTTTCTGCTAATGCCTATCAAACTTCACTTCCAAAACAAGCCAACAAAACAAAACCAATATTTCCATACAAAATCTATTTTTTCTCCGAAGTTTTAGACAACTTCATATTCCAACCCAAGACCTCCAAAATCTTCTACCAAAAGTATCTTACTAATGATCATTATTGGCACCATGGAGCACCATCTTTGGTCTATACTGGAGATGAAGGGAACATTGAATGGTTTGTTGTCAATACTGGTTATATGCTTGACATGCTCCAAAATTTCAAGCACTACTGCTCTTCATTAAAGCATTACCACAAAACTCTCTATAGTTTTATGCATCTCAAAAGTATCTTAGGAAATACAAATTTACAGTCAGAACGATATAGAAGTTTAGATAAAACCTAATCTGGGTGTTCTTGGAAACAGTTTCTTTGGTTGAGTGTTGATTAAAAGTAATTAGAGTGCTAATGAGATTAGTCCGAGTGATTTTTCAGCATAAGTTTTACGGAGAATCAACGTCATTTGGGAATGACTCCCACAAATCTGCCAAGATTTATGTTCATATTAGGTAAATCTTTGGGTGCTATAATATAAGCCCTTCTCTAGGACAAAGTTAGTATTGCATCAGTTCGAATGGCAGAAATGACTTGTATATCTGTACAAACTGACAAGTATTTTTGCATAACCATACTTGCTTTCTTGCAGAAAACGACTTGTACTAGAACAGTGGCCAACAATTTGGGCAGGAAGGGTAATCTGGGAAGTCCAGATTAGTTGATTTTAAAAAATCCATTTTTTCTTAAGTCTACCCATTGTTCAGAAATTTTGAAAAGTCACCCCACTTTTTCACAATTTTCCAAAATAAACCCCTCATCTACAAATATTTTACCCCAAAACCCATTTTTTTGTAATTTTCCCTAATTTGTTTACTGGAGTTATAGATTAATGCCATAAGGGGGAAAAAGCTATTTTGTGACGGACTAATTACATTTATGACATCTTCCACCTCAATCGTATGCAAAATCAAACAAGAACTGCTCGACAATTGAATATAACTAAAACATGTAGTGGTTAAAACTACGCGCATCACATGTTAAACTTTGGCAGCATTAGTTATAACAAATGAAACATTCGAAAGGTACCTTTAGCTACCTCAAAGAATATGCAACTTTGTGACGGA
>JAVXUP010003086.1:0-88163 GCA_033070095.1 Escallonia herrerae | reverse complement strand
TTTTTCTGGAGCTGGATATCAGTATAAGCTTTATTTCTTGTGGGAATTGATAAATGAGCTCCAAAAAAGCCATTTAAGTTTAGAAGCTTTAGCGACCAATGTGGAGCTCAGATATCACATCCCTCAACCTCTTTTAAGATCCAGTCCCGCCTTCTGCTATTACGCAATGGGGCACGAGAAGAGGTTGCAAGGCTCGGTTTTGCCTTCATAGGACAGCATACATCTGGCATTAGTTCTTTGCTTCATATCTTTTGACCAAAAGAACTGCATGAAGTGTTCAGACTTGAGAATCCCAAAATTACGAATTCCTTTCTAGAGTCTTTGTAAATTGCCTATAGATGAAACGTTAGTTTAATGAACGCAGTTCAGCCAAGATGGTTGTGTGCCAGGGGTGTCCTTGGTACGTACTTTTTGCCCTTCTCCATAACAGAAATAGCGATTGGTGAAGACGTTTGGTACTAGAAGTCGAACATGGTTCTATTCGTAAACATTAGATTGATCATTCTTCAGTATCACCATATATGTCTGTGATTCTAAAACATCTCAGTGACACTAGTAACAGAAGTCCATGTACTGCATCCCACCACCCTTTGTGCCTGACCATCTGGTGCGGTCTTCACCATACTGTCCTTGACCTGTCCAAGGACGACATGCTGTGTTTTCCACAGCAAGTCAGTATGGAGATCAGTGCAAGCAAACAATGTGAAACAAAAGCAGGGAGAGCTGCCGCAAGCTGAATGGCATTGATAACACGGAATACGAGATGAATAGTGAGGCTAATCAGTTCCTCTGATTCGTACAGATTTTTCATATAGCCTTGTTCCCGAGGCTTCAGCCACTGCAAGAAAAGGCACGGATGCATTCGATAATGGTCTTTCTCATCAGACTCGTCCCAAAATGATTCAGGTGAAACGCTTATGGAACTTGCACCCACTAGGGGTGTGATGTGACTGCTAATTATTGACCAGAGGCAACAGGTTGTGAATACTGCAGACAGGAGGCAATAACATTAAGGTTGCTACACTAGCATAACGTCTTTGGTGTCACCAAGTTTGACAAATCCTCGAGTCCAAGTTTGACGAATCCTCAATTGACTCGAGGAGTTAATTGTTCTTCACTCGGGGCTATCTTCAACGGCTGTAAGGTTGGCTTTGCTATGGCAAAGAAAGATAGGAGAAAGTAGTATAGATGGAAGCTTTGAGGGGGCTGCTTTCCTTTTATACTACGGTATTAACTACGCTCCATGTTCACACTTCACACGCAAGAGAACAGGGGATAGGAGCTTAGTTAACAGGATTAGAATGACAAACCCATAAACTGGATCAAATCTTTATGGCAAAGAATCAAAAGCATGTCTATCAAGTAAGTACAGAGACCAAGAAGATAGCACAAGCGAGGTGATTATAACTTTTGTTGTAGCACGTAGGCAATATCCATAAGTTCGAAATGGAATCTAGGTTCAAATCCCGACAATAAAACTATTCAGTACTTTTTCACATAATATTTAGGATATAGCACAATTAACTAGATAAAAGTCACTAGCACTTGACAATTCCATTGTAATAGAAGGAACTTGGGTTCAAATTTCGGCTACGGAAATAAACTTGTGGCATACCACCAATAGAATGTTTACACACAATTTGCAATGTACAACAAAAAGAGAAAAAAGAAAGAAAGAAAAGAAAAAAGAAAAATAGTCTGTCCTTGCATCCACTAAGCAAAGGATAATGTATTCCGTTACTTTTACTTTTGACATCTAGTCTAGCTATTATTAGTTATTCTAAAGATTGAACCTTTTTTTTGTTGCGCGATCGTGTGTCGTGTAAATATATAATTGAGTTGAAAATATTGTTGATTTCGGACACTATTGAATATATTATTATAAAAATTCCTCTTAGCCCCTGTTAGTGTCACATTAGGCCCTCGTGGTCTAACGGCATTATGTTAAGAGGATATTATAGTTGTTGTTCCTTATCAACTATTTATGCATCCATCCACCTTCTTCAGAGAACTATTGACTTGAAACCATTGAGATACTTGTGAAAGTCAATGTCTACCTTTGTCCTGCACTGGTCCTTCCTCTTGAACTAGAGAATATCAGTTGAAGTAGGGCTTACAATTCCGACCATTTAAGATCGTTAGATGTATATCGTAACTATTTATGGTCTCACATTAACCCTTCTTCTATTGATAAACCCTGTCTCGTTCAACGATTCTAAATGGTCGGGATAAAAAATTCTTCTTTTTATCATTATCCAAAGAATAATTTTGAAAATCATAGGATTTTTTTTCTTTATTATTTATAAAAATTAGATAGAATAACTTCAACCTTTTCGATCACCTGATTGTGAAAGAAAGAAATTGGAGTTCGAAACCATACAACATTTACTCTGATTAAGCACCACGTCCATTGTTTCCTGTTAAATAATTTATTGGAATCGTCAAACTTGTTTCACTTTGTCTTTTAGTAATTTGTGTACGAGTTTTAGACTCAATAAAATTTTGGGTGATCTTGAGCTAAATTACTCCGATAGCGAGTAGAAAGACAAAAGCATAGGGTGAGCGAAAGAAATGACTTTAAAAATGCTTCAATTCTTTCCTTTTCTTCGCCATAAAGAAAGGAATTTGACAACTGTTGAAACAAAGAGACCTGTGAAGTTTTGTAATAAATTCAAAGAACGAGCACGGGGCAGGGAATATAACGCCTTTTTTCATGTCCAAAAAGGTCACACCAAATGGCAAGCAAAGGAATTAATAACATCTCTCGTCTCAAGAAATCCCGAGAAAACTTCACCAGTAGTTATATTTACCTTTTCTATTTTCTCCCAAGACTATGTTGACCATTGTTAAGTTTCAGGACCAAACATGTTTGTGTTCTCTCTATAATTGTTTTTTGTATCTAGGAAAGATTCGTTTGTGCTCTTTAAGTCTATATTTTATTGCGTTACGTTAATGAAATTTTCTTTCTACTAAAAGAAAGAGAAAACTCTAAGGGTGAGAGAAATGACAGAGACTTTGACGGACAACTCTAAGGTCGCTGGTTCCGGTCCTCATGCTAACAAGCAATATAACTTACAATTCTAACCGTAGCATTAAGAAAGGAAAAAAAAGGTATGGATGGAACTTTCCAGTAACTTTAACCTAAAAGATCTGACAATATATCAAGTGCTTCCGAACAAGTAATTCTGATCACTTGTGACTGTTAGACATATTATCTTTTAGTATTTTTCTTCATCGTTTCTAACTCCTTTTCGTATCACGCAATCTTTCTTAATCGAACGATTTTAAATGGTCGAATTCACTGGTTTAGAATGATAAAATATTTACTCCAAGAAAATCAAAGAAAAAAAGAAAGGAGGATGCCTGAAGACTCCATAGATGCACTAAAGTCTCACATAATACTCATGAAGAGACACACAAAATGCTCGCTCTTTACCGAACATAGTGCACCACTTTTGCTCTTAAGTCTACGTCGTGCAACTGTGCACAACTTTAGCCACGCTCACGCGCATTTCACTGGTTCTACAAGAATCTGTGGCCATGAAAATAGTCTTCACGTTCATATATGCAAGTAAAAGTGAGCTTGGATTGCCCATGAAAGAAAATGGTCATCAGTTATAGTTGTGTACATGCCAAAGGAACAGTGTCCTGTTTTCAAATCTGATAAATTGAACGATTCGTGGATGATGTTGTCACGCATTGCATCGTGACAGTTTGACGATTATTTACGAGATACAAATTAGATGATCACCGCATATAATTTGTCAAGACGTATTGATGTCGAAAACTCTTGACGCAACTCAAGAATAAAATTTTAACAGTAAAAATATTTTTTGAATCATTTTTTTCATAATGGCATTAACTTTTAACCGTTACTCGTTATTGTTCCACTAATGGGTTCATTTTCGATATTCTCCAAGAAAGAATGTGTATCATCAATTTGGTTAACAAGAATTATATCGCATCCTAGCGATCGAATCACTGTTCCGATGATCTTATTTTCAGCAAAGAATCCCTTCCTGCATTTACGCTCGGAGCCTCCTTCTCTTTCAGCAAGGTGGCGCGTGGAAAATGTGGAGCAAAACAGAACGATTCCTGCTTTTTTAGCAGTCTTTAATTATTGAGCCACAGTCCATTTACTGCAGCCACCCACTCACAGAACCCCAAAAATCAAATCACGCAAAATCCTAATAAACCCAACCAAGATTTATTCGGATTCCATGACAACCGGCTCTGCACAACCAACACAGAAATACCTTTTCCACCTTCACACTTGGAAAATTCCCCTTTCCAACCAGAACACCTCAAAGAAGGCCAAAAATCAAGTGGCTTCACTCTGAAAGAGCCGCCTGAAACCCTTTTTGTCCGTACAAATCAATGGAAACAAGCAGCAACCCGTTCAAGAAACAGAGATGGTTCTTCCCATTGATCTTTTCTCTCCTCTTTTCAACTATCTTGATAATCTTTACTGTCTTCACTTCAAACCCATTTCATCCAGCACCCATTAAGTACCCAAAGCCCGTCTTTGTAGAATCAAGATTGCACATTTCTCCTACTTTGCCACCCAGTAGAATCCCAAGACTGGCTTACTTGATATCTGGGTCCAGTGGTGATGGGAAGAGTCTCAGAAGGACACTTAAGGCTTTGTACCACCCTTTGAACCAGTATGTGGTGCATTTGGACCTTGAAGCTCCAGCTGAGGAAAGAATGGAATTGGAGAGGTTTGTGAAGAGTGAGGAAGTGTTTGTGAAAGTGGGTAATGTGAGGGTGGTGGTGAGATCCAATTTGGTTACTTACAGGGGGCCTACTATGGTTACTAATACCCTTCACGCTGCTGCCATATTGTTGAAGGAAGGTGGGGAATGGGATTGGTTTATTAACTTGAGTGCTTCTGATTATCCTCTGATTACGCAAGATGGTATGGATTTGATACTTCAAATGTGCGATTTTATTTCTTGTTTTGAATTAATTGGTATGTGGCATTGTGCTGTTTAATTTGAAATAGATATTTTAAGTATTTGATCGTACTACATCTATAAATTGTTCTGTATAATTGTTCTGCATGCACAGATTGTTTTACATTGCCGTGCAACATCCGTTTTAGCTGTGGCAGTAATGTTTCTACACTCCAAGCTGAAATGTTTTGGGTTTATAAGTGGCTTCTGCAATTGCATGGTTTAGTCCTCAAATTCCTGCTTATTGCACCGTTTGAACTTTTGGTAATGGGGATCTGTCACTTTTGTTTTTAACTTATAGGGTTTTTGGCATTATACTTTCCCATTTCAAAAGGATGTCGTGTCGTCTGTGTTGTTGTCTGTGTGATTGTGCTTCATGCATTGTTTGGTGTACATTGACGCGGTAACGCTCTTTTTGGCTTTGGCAAGAATATTTCCCATGACTATAATCTTTCGCAGAAATGATTTTGGGTTTTGTGAATGCTTTTGCAATTTGATTCTGAAGTTCTTGTTGATGTAAGCTGCAATATTTGGTTGGAAAATGCCGTATGTTTTTACCATGCAAAACTATGTGTCAGTGGGTTAATGGGAGTATAAAACCTTAGGTTAAGCCGCATCATTATTTCAAAAAGCTCTAACTTTGTGTTTATGTAGCATACTCTTTTTGGACCCTATGGTGCATCCATACAAATTTGAATGGAGATCTTCCTTTTTCACAAGTTCTTGGTACATGAATTATATTGTGTCATATGCACAGAATGTCACGTGAATCGTTTGAGCAAATGAATCATGTTTGGGCACCACATAGTAATGCAAAAAGGGAAGTCATTTAAGCGTAATGTGACTGCAATTAGTAGGCTTCTATATTTGTTTACTTCATATTGCTTTACTGTTTCCTTTTGGTGTGTTTTTCGGGAGCAGTTGGGAGGGGATTGTTTTAAGCTGAACCCATTTTTTTTAAATAACCAGTCTCTAACTGAAGATGTTACTAATTCTTTTTACAACAGATATGCTTCATACCTTATCAACTATTCCGCGGGACCTTAACTTCATCGAACATACTAGCGACATTGGTTGGAAGGAGTATGTGGTTCATCTTCTCCCTTTGGTTGAAAGAACTTTTCCATTCTGCGGGTTTTAGGTGTAAATCCTGCTCGTCTTGTTGAAGTGCGATATCGTTAATATCACAGCATTGTATTAATCTTACAGGTATCAAAGAGCCAAGCCTGTCATAATTGATCCAGGGTTGTATAGCCTGCAAAAATCAGATGTGTTCTGGGTCTCTGAAACCAGGAGGGTTCCTACCGCATTCAAGCTTTTTACGGGTGAGGAATTGCACTTTGCATTGTGATGTAGCATATAAAATTGGTGCACAAATAATGCGAAGCGCTTAAAGTTCCTGGCCAATCATAACCAAGGTCCTAATTTTGAGGTTCAGTGTCCTTTGCTTTGCTCCAATTTTCTGAAGAAATCCTGTCGACTTGATTGAAACAATCATCTATTTTTTGCATTCACTTGCGTGACGATCCCGAAGATGCAAATAAACAACAGAGTGATTCGCTTTTGTGGCGCAAAGAAAGAACAATGGACGGATGAAAACTCATAGTTTACATGTATTTACTAAGTCGAGTAATTTGCAATCTTTAATCATTTTTACACCTCATTCAATTCATTGGATGAATAAGTAGCAAATGCTTCTAACTCATCTATACACGTGTAAATATGCAGTTTCGTATCATTAACAGCAAATTCAAACCACAGTTATGATTAGTTAATCATTAAAAATCATAATTATTATCATCATTAAAAATCATAATTATTGTCATCATTAAAAATCATAATTATTATCATCATCCAAGCCTTTGTGCCAAAGTAGTGGGCTAAATGAATCATTTTCGCCCGTCCTACCCTATCTAAGAACATTCCTGGCAATCAAGTCATTTCTCACTACTGCTCCCCATCTTATTCTCGGTCTACTCTGTCATAGCCTGTAAATTTGGCACAAATCATTTCTCCTTACTGAGCAATTGAGGGGGCCTATGTTTGATATTACAACCATCTCAAACGATGCTCCCTCATCAATTCGTCAATTGGTGCTTCCCCCACCTTCTTGGGGATATCCTACATTTTTATTTTGTCCATCCTTGTGTGCCCGCTAATCCTCATCCAACCCACTTGATGAAGCAAAAGACCTTAACATCAATCGTGGAAATCAAGTGCACAACCTTTCCTTTCATTTTACAAGGTTGCTGGTTTGGGGGAAATGAGTGTCAAAGGTTTTCATAGTGCAACGCAACTGCCAAGAGTCTAGTGAACATTAAAGCTGGAATAACTGCTAAACTTGTGAGTTACATCTGGGCCTGAGCTGTGAGTACTGTCCAGTCTAATGGTTGCATCTTAAGTCAACCTAAACATTATGAAAGAGAAATTTTAATCCTCTCTTCATGTTCAATCATGTCACCGATCCTCTTCCCCATATTATTGAACCAGAATTTACAACTACTAGTTAAATGTACTAAGCCTAATTGTAGTACCAAATTGATGAATGATAAACTTGAACGATCTGCACTTGGAATATATGCAACGTTTCAAGGGAAAGAGTTTCCTGCCGGCTTATTAGACTAGCCCTTTTAGTTTGTATCCGTGCTAGGTACAATTATTTTTTAACATAAAGAAAGATCTAATCGTATGTTTCTATGACAAAATAAATGAAACTATGGCGTCCAAAAAAAATGTAGTGAAGCAAGATTCCGAATTAGTAGAAAGAGGTCACTTGGTTATTGTATTCCGGCCTGTCCAACCGCTGCTTAGAACTGAAAAATGAGATGAATTGTTGTCTGAGTGATGATTAGGTTGAGGTCAACTACTTCTATTCCTGTTCTTTTATCTTGTTCTTGCGAGGATTTGAGATGCGTGTACCTGAACTTACCCAATGGACTGTGCACATTGATTTTCTCAGGTTCAGCATGGATGATGCTATCTCGCCCCTTCGTAGAGTTCTGTTTATGGGGTTGGGACAACCTGCCAAGGAGGGTCCTAATGTACTATGCCAACTTCCTTTCATCTCCCGAAGGTTATTTCCACACAGTTATCTGCAATGCTGAAGAGTTTAGAAACACAACCGTGAACCATGACCTCCATTTCATATCGTGGGACAATCCTCCGAAGCAGCATCCCCACTTCCTCACTGCCGATGATTACCAGAGAATGGTAGGAAGCAATACCCCCTTTGCCAGAAAATTTGGCAGGAACGAGGCAGTTCTTGACCAGATTGACTCTGAGCTTTTAGATCGTGATGCTGATGGGTTTGTCCCAGGTGGCTGGTTTGACATGAGAGGGACAAACAGAACCCTCCCTCATTACACCATTGCAAATACTACTGCATTGAGACCTGGGCCTGGGGCAGAAAGACTCAAACAGCTCATTATTGGTTTATTATCTGATAAAGATTTCCATACAAATCATTGCGTCTAAGGAATCGAGTGCAGGAAGTCAACCGTGCTGCACTGAATCATCACTAGTTCAACATTAGTGTTCCCCCGTTCAAGTAGTATTCGGGGACTGCATATAAAGCTGCTAAAAGGCTATATATAGTGAAGGTTGGTGGGGGAATACCTACTTTTTGGGATGGATGCTTGCATTTGCATTCTTCTCTCTTTTTAACAAGATATTAATTATCTCGTTGGCTAACAGCCTGTATCACTCAAGACCAAACAATGTAGTATTACATTATTATGCTAATTCAGAGAATAGGCTGTTAAGTCTTGTAGAAATAGTGATTGTTGTACATGTCGTTTAATCGAGAGGATATACTGTTAACTTTCTTTGTGGTAGCAAAAGGCTATAATGTAGAAATAGTGATTATACGGTTGATTGGTAGACTTACTCATCAATCATGATTCGTGACTTCTACATTGGTGGATGGAAGCTAAACGACGAAGCTTAAATCCAAGCTGTTTTTCATTTATTTAGGGTGATCGGTTGAGTTCCAGTCTTAAGGAGATATCTCGCAAGCTTTTTATATTACTGGAGACGCGATTCAATCATCTGCAATGTGAACAATCTTTTTCCCAACATTTTCTCCACTAAACAGTCCTGCAAAAGCCTTTGGGACACACTGCACGCCATGAGAGATGTATTCAATTGTCTGCATCTTACCAGCGTGAAGGTGATCAGCTGTCATTGAGATAAACTCCGAGCTTCTGTTCATGTAATCAAGCGATACAAATCCTTGTATCATTATCCTATTATACAACATCTAGCATGTCCAATGCAACTCTTTCTTCGGTATATGTATATTCAGAGATCACCCCACAGATTGCAACTCTGCCAAAGCTGTTCATGGTAGTGATTGCGGCTTTCAGCAACTCTCAGATCCCACCTTGTCAAAGTACAAGTATATATCGATCCCAGCTAGGAAGTACCTGTTAAAACAAGCCTTCAGAGTAGTCCCCCCTTTGCCTGTGTCTCAAACAGTTCGTCAGTTCTACGCTTTTAGCTATTAGTATCATTTTCTTTTGAGACTTGAGTACTTCTGAACCACTTGGACATAGGACATGCGTGTTAACCCTGTAAGAGTTGAGCTTAGATCAGTTTCTTCTTTGTAGTTGAATGCACCGCCAAACCCAAGCTTCTCTAGCAAGTCTACGTATAATCGAGGTCCAAAATAAAGTTTCAGATTCAGCATTAGAACTTCTTGAGATTCTTCTAGCATTCTACCATGTCATCCCGAGTTAAAATCCACTTTCTGGTGATTCTAACAGGTTCACCTTTTCTTTGCTGCCTGCACAGCAGAGAACGTAGCATCCAAATAACAGTATGCCAACCAAATTTCCAACCGATCCAGGAGCCGCTGATACGAGCACTTTCTCCCCTTTCTTAGGCTTGCATATTCGGAAAAACCCTCCATATGCGGTAAGATCAGTGTATCTTGTCAACGGTATACATGCACCACAATGTTAAATCTGCAGTAGTATTTTTCTTTTTCCCCCAAGAATATTTGAATCAACATTCTAGTTCATTGCAGAGCAACTTAGATCACGAAGCTCCCTCCATTGAAGCCCTGGGAGCTGTTTTCGTTTCTTGAATCGGTGTCTTTTAGGTCACACTACCGTAGACTTACCATTGCGCTAAGTCACCACCTTGGCTAAAACTTACAAGGGAACAACACTAGCATTTCAACATGCTTTAGATCAGAGCACATCCACGCTAGCCAAGCTGAGCAGATTCTTCATGTTCCCAACTTTAGCGCGTGCTCAAAGTTGAGCATATTGTTGGGTCGATTGGCTCAGGCAACACAAACATACTCGCACATTGCACCGACACACATGTAATTTGTAGAGATTTGTTTTCCCACAAAATTAACACAAACGTACTACGCGTTTCTGTAACCTAATTTTCTTTGAACAGTAAATAGGTGCTGTGTTAAATAATTAACAAGAATTCCAAGATGGTATGACAATGCAAACCCCATAGTCTCCAACTTATTCGAAGTATAACCATCCTTCACCATGGTATACTCCCCCCAACTGAGGAACCCTTCAACCACATCATTCTTTTGGAAGTCAGGGTGTCCAGAAGCCACAACTCTCCCCACACCTGGAGCAGTAACAACATTTTGACATACATAAACTTGAACATGGTACATATGCAAGGCTAACGTCGGTAAAGTCAGTATGGTATTGTCATTCACCTTGCCAGGAGTAATGCCTGCATTACTTGGAACCTTTCTTGAGGAATTTGGGTTCTTCATTCGAATTATCTGGTATGGATTGCTTGATACATAGAGATTTTTCACGAGGACACCAATGGAGCCAGACTCGACAGAGAGAGGACAAGCTTTTCTGGCAAGCTCAAAATCACTCTTGTGCTGCACCATCTATGTAAGTCCTTCTTGTTACATAATTGCTTGTTATAACTTCCATTGAAATGTTTCCCCTTCAAGCTATCAAAGAGACCAGCAAACAATTCCCCAAAATCAGAATTGTTGAACACCTTCCTATCTTCTAGTTATCTGCACATATCTTATTTATATGGAGGGATAAGACTTGGGCAGCATACATATCTATATCTATATTTATATCTATATCTATATTTATATCTATACATATATAAAAGTACGTATGTTCTTAAATAACTAATCTTTTATTTCCTCAAAGTATCATTTTCTAATTGATATATTTATAAAAGATTAAGGATAAACACTACAAGAAAAGAAGGATTTTGCGACGGAAGAAATTCCGTCGCTAAAAGATCTTTCAGCGACGGACCATTCGGTCGATAAAATGTTATGCAGACGGATGGTTACCGACGGACTTTAAACGACGGACTAAACCGTCGCTAAATTTTTTTAGAGAATTTTATGATTTTCGATAGTTTTTTTTAAAAAATTAAGTGACGGAATGGTACCGTCGCTAGAAATTCAGTCGGTAAAAGTGTAAAAAAGACTTTTAGTGATGGACTTTTAGTGACGGTAACTTTCCGTCGCTAAAAGTCCGCCTTAAATTAGGTCAGATCTGCCTTCCTCCCGTTTCTCTCTCCGTCTGTCTTAATTATCTCTCACCCACCGACGTTCTCACATACGGTGACCCCCTCTACGGCGAGGCACACCTCCGGTGACACCACCATCATCCCCTCGACACCACGCCACCTCCGGTGACACGAACCCTAAATTAAACTAATTGAACCCTAAATTGATTGTCCCAAATCAACCGAACCCTAAATTGAACTAATAAAACTCCCTAATTGAACCATAAATTGAAGTAATTGAATCATAATTAAATCTTAAATTGAATGCCCTAATCGAATCGAACCCTAAATTAAACTAATTGAACCCCTAATTGAATGCCCTGATCCAACCGAACCCTAAATTGAAATAATTGAACCCCCTAATTGAACCCTAAATTGAATGCCCCAAATCAACCGAACCCTAAATTGAATCAATAGAACCCCCTAATTGAACCTTAAATTGTTGTAATTGAACCCTAATTAAACCTTAAATTAAATGCCCTAATCGAACCGAACCCTAAATTAAACTAATGGAACCCCTAATTGAACTTTAAATTGAATGCCCTAATACAATCGAACCCTAAATTGAAATAATTCAAGCGCGTCGGATATGTGCATTTTGAACAATTTTTTTTCATTTGAACATTGATCATTTGTTTGATAATTTTAGGTTGTTAATTGTGCATTTGAGAATTGTGATTATTGATCTGTGATTTTAGGTTGTTAATTGATGATTTTAGGTTATTAGCTGTGCATTTGAAGTAATTGCGATTATTAATTGATGATTTTAGGTTGTTGTGCATTGAGCATTTGAGATATTGATATTATTGAAGGAGGATGGGACCCAATTGGATTGAATGTGTGATTTTTGTTAATTTTTATTGCATTGAGCATTTGAGAATTGAGAATTGAAATTGTTGACGGAGGATGGGACCCGCATTAGAAATGACGTGTGGCTGGAGCACACATGGGAAGCTAGCATGCCCTGCTTGTATGGGCGTGAACCCCGGTCATACGTTAAAGCACGACGGAAAGCCCTCGTGGTTCGGATGTCACCGTAAGCGTTTGCCACCTGGCCATCAGTTTTGTAGGCAGAAGGATAAATTTGACGGGACAATCGAGCGTGAGATTGTCACACTGGACTACCCATCTGGTGAAGAAGTGCTCTCACACCTGGAGGCACTTGATATTAACATACCACACGGCAAGGGTGTGCCAGATCAGAAGATTCCAGGGTACGGGAAAGAGCACAACTGGAAAAAATTTTGTATCTTCTGGGAGTTAGCCTACTGGAGGACGCTCGTTATCCGAAACAACATGGATGTGATGCATATTGAGAAGAACGTTTTTGATAATGTGTTCAACACAGTGATGAATGTCAAGGGCAAATCAAAAGATCACCTTAAAGCGAGAAGGGATCTACAAGAGTTGGGTGTACACCGTGAATTGCATCCTCGGACAGTCAGTGGGAGGACGATACTTCCAAAAGCACCTTACTGTCTAGACAAGAAACAAGTGGAGAAGGTCTGTCAGTGGGTTAAGAATTTGAAGCTTCCGAATGGGTTTGCGTCCAACATATCTCGTTGTTGCAATGTATTGGAATGCAAGTTCCAAGGGATGAAGAGTCACGACTGCCACGTATTCATGGAGAGATTCATTCATATTACCTTCCGGTGACTGTTGCCACGGGTTGTTTGCGAGACTTTGACTGAATTATTTTTATCCTCAGTGTCTGTTGTGTTAATTAATGCCCTAACATATCTTTATATCACTGTTTTTGCAGGCCTCGTATGAACAGCTTAGGGGGTCTGAGGAGCAGTCCGGACAGTCATCAGCGTCCACTAATATGGTTGCGAGTACTGGGGCATTGAAGCGATGGCTGGATACGCCGGAGGTCGTCAATTAGCCGAAAGGTTGCATACCCGGCCTGCCTAGTCGGACTGCTCGTGCCGTGATAGGAGCGTCCTCACCCCCTGCTGCCCCTCCACAGACACCGGCTCCTCGGTATCCGTTGGACGACGAGGAGATCACGCGCATTGCTACTGTGGTGTTGAGGATGATCAGGAAGCAGGATCAGCAGGGTACCGCAGCTGGACATGCCGAGCCGACCCCGAATCAGCAAGATCCAGATCCGGGACTCGGTAACCCCTAATGAGCCCCTTCTCGTGCCCGGTCCCAGCTTCCCCCCCCGGCCCCCATGCCCGGCTTGTACTCTTCTCCCCTCCCCTCCCCTAACCGGCTGTTCCGGTTCCCAGCTTGTACATAATGAGTCTTTTTTATGATTAATTATACATATTTATTTGTGTACTGATTATTATGCGTTGTTGTTGAGGATTGATTTTTTTATTACAGGTTTGGGCATTAGAAAAATAAAAATAAATATTTTTAAAAAATTTTGACTTTTGGCGATGGATTATATCCGTCGCTAAATTTTTTTATCACTATCGATTTTTTAGCGAAGGATTATTCCGTCGCTAAATAAGACATTTAGCAACAGAATATTCCGTCGCTAAAAAATTTATTCCATCTCTATTTTAACAAAAAAAGAAATTAAATTAAAATACTTAAAATATAATTAGAGACGGATATTCCGTCGCAAATTAATAAATAAATCCGTCGCAAAAACTTAATATTACACGACGGATTTGAAAATTTTGTCGCCAAACTATTAGTAACGGACTTTTATACGAGGGACTTTTAGCGACGGTAAATCCGTCGCTAAAACATTTAGCGACGAATTTTTCCGTCGTTAAAAGTATTTTTTCTTGTAGTGAAATAAGGATGTTTTTTACCTATAATATTTTTTTCATTAAATACCCTTTTTTAGTTAGAGTGTTATTTAAAAATGAGGGTGTTTTTTTGTCTTCTCATAGGATATAAAGCATCTTTCCTTAAATACTCTTATTGTGATATTTGTTTTGGTTAGAATTAAGGATTGTTTTAACTTTTGACTTAAAACTTTCTTTTCATTAAATACCTATTTTTAGTAAGAGTGTGACTAGAAAATAAGGGTATTTTTGACTTCTCATATGGTAACAAGCCTCTTTCATTAAAATATCTTTATTGGAATATATGATTTTGTTAGAGTAAAGAGTTGTTTTGACTTTTATTAAAAAAAAAACACTACGAAAACTCTATAAAAACACTCTTGAACTCCTGCATGCTCTCTAATTATTGAAAAATTTCTTATAAAACTCCACCGCCTCCATTCAGGTTAAAGCTAAATTACCAAAGCTAGAATTATTACATGTTCTTCATCATATTTGATTAAAGAAAATAACTTGCAGAGTTTTCTATAACCTTTTTCAAGAAATGATATATACCTAAACTAAATTGAATATTTTGTTAGAAACTCAATCATTTTTAATTTTTTAATTTTATATTTGTATGTTGATGCGTATGCTACACATTTGAATTATTCTGCATGTATATAGATTTTAATACAAACATATCAGTACATTAAAACTATTGTAAACCTGAAGTTTAATTCTAGATTTTGAATACACACATATTGATTAAGGAAGCTGTCATAAAACTGAAATTTTTAGGATTTTCTCAATTCATATGTAATCCTAAATAAAATTAAATGGCCATTTTTTTTAAGATGCCCTTTTTAAACTAAAGTCTTCATTCAAAATTATAGTTTTTTTTTCTGAATAGTGAGAACCGCAATTTATATGACTTGTCAATATGGGAATTCAAACTCGAAACCTTGAGGTCATTCCTCAAGGTCCTTTGCCACTCCACCACCGCTTGGGATTCAAAATTAGTGTTGATTACGGGTGTTTCTTACTAAAAACTTTTTTCTCATCAAATACCCATTTTAAATTAGAGTTTTGTTAAAAAAATATTAGTGTATTTGGCTTCTTTTAAGATATCAAGCATCTTTCATTAGAATACTCTTACATGAATCTATGCTTTAGTTAGAATTGGTCTTTCAGTAAAAAAGGAAAAAAATTATGAAAATCTATAAAATCACCTTTAAACTTATGTATGTTCTTTGATTACCGATTTTTTTTTTTATCAAAACTTACAACTTCCATTCATATTAAAACCAGATACCTAAGAGCTACTACATCTTCTCCATCAATTTTGATTAATGAGTTAAATACTTCTGAGCTACTACAACTTGCAAAGAAAGTGTTTTCTATAGCTTTTGAGAATAAAAATAATCTACTTATACTAAATTGAATATTTTGTCAGAAACTTCAATCTTTTTTAAATTTTATATAACATAATTGTATGTTGATGGGTATGCCACAAATTTCAATAATTTTGCATGTACATGTATTTCAATGCAAACATATTCGTACATTAAAACTATTATATAACTGAAGTTTAATTCTAAATTTCAATTGCAGATACATATTGGTATAAAAAAAGTTGTCATAAAAGTGAAGCTTTAGATTTTAAATGCATATAATTTGCTAGATCATTATAGTTTCGGTTTGTGTCAAGTACATAATCATATATTCGTATTAGAGTTATTGGAATATCCTTATTTGCATGACAACATATCTTTCATATGGTTATTGTCTTTCTATGATCTACTGTGTCCCGAAATATCATATATTTAAATGATTATATATTATTCATTTAGCTAAAGATGAAATCCAAGTTGATAAAGACTTCAATTTATACGTGATAGGATTAGATGAAATCCAATTAATAAAGACACCAATTTATTTTGGCTCAAATGATTAATAATTTTTTGAGCTTAAAAACTCTCAAGTTTTGATACGCAAGGGATTAAATAATAAATTTTTTTCTTAAACTATTGTTTTCAAGTTTAAAAGTTTTTTAGATAGTTTGTTTTTTTTAAATGTGAGGCTTTATTACTACCATTTTGACTGACTTTAAATATTTTGATGCCAAAAATGTTCACTAATGCATCTTTTAGTGACAATAGACTATGCGGGTAAAGATCTGGTTCCGGCGTATAAAATAATCTCAAGGGATTAAAATGGCTAAATATTTTTCATTAATAATACCCTTTTTAGAAATAAAAGGCTTACAACAATCAAGTCTATTTTTTATTTTTAAGAAGATGAGACTAAACTTTAATTTTTTGGCTCAATATAAATAATTTGTTGTTAAAGAGATTAAAAATTCACTAATGCATTTTTAAGTCATAAAAATGTGAGAGTGGAATTACAATCAATGATACTAAGTTTTAAAAGGTAAAGCCGTATTGATCTGTTTTAAATTTTTTTTTGCTTATGTCATCAATACGTATTTTTTAAATGTCAATACTGCCCTCATTTTAATCTACAAGGTATATAAAATATAAAAATTTACAAATCCTAATTTTTCAAATTAGGCTTTCAATCTAAATTCTCTCTCCACCTCGCCACCTCACTTTCCTCGGTAAGCACTCAGCCTGAAAGTTGGCAAATTAGCTCAGCCTCACCCGCCTTATCCTAGCGCGGTGAACATCAACCTCCACATTATCACATCCCGTCCAGATGCCTCCATCACCGTAAACATCCTTGGCAGCAACATAAACATGCAAATTTCAAAGCCGCCAAATCAGTCATAAGTCTATAACATTGGCTGAGTGTGTGTGTATGTGTGGGCCTGTTAACTAGAGGTGTGGTGGGTATTGGAAGGCTGATTGTAGAGGGTGGATTTCAGGCAGTGGTGGGCTGATTGGATGCAATAGTAGGTTGATTAATGGTGGTGAAAGGTTTCTCTGGTGGTGGTTAATGGCAGCGGCTACCGTGGTGTTGGGTTGACACAAACAACAATCTTATCCACCTTTTTCTAGATTTAGAACCCCAAATTTGCATTTTCATATGTTGAATCGTGATGGTTTGCTGCAAGTGATTGGAGTGAGAAAGTTGTGATAACTTATTGGGGTGGGAAGGCTAAAGAAAGGTGAGAAAGCTGAAGAACACATAATGGAGGGACGTGATTGTGGATGTGGTTGTGGCCGATTGTAGGGATGTGTGTGCGGGAGCGCGCGCGCACGTGTTGAAGCTGAAGAAGTATAAATGGGTGATGGTGGTGGGCCTGTGTGGGGAGATAAAGGGATAAGGAATGACATTTGAGAAATTGTGTTCCTATGTGATGGGCATTCTGGTCTTCTTATATTTCAGTATTATCGTTCGATCAACGAACATGAGTACGTGTTATTATTCCACTTAATGTACACGCATGTAATTTTACCATAATCTTAAGGTCATGGGTGCAATTTAGCCTATAATTTTCTTAACTCTCAAAACCTTATATCATGAGTAAATTTTTTTTATCCTGAATAATCATCGCTACAAGAAATGGCCATCAATGTACAGAAAGAAACAAGATGACTATTGAATGATACTGAAAATACTAAGTGATGACATTTTGAACTTTAGTGGTGCTACTTGCAGAAAAAAGTGTCAAAACTCTAAAAGCAAAGATAGAAAAATTTTGAAAAGATCATTGAAAGTTAGGGCTACTAAATTTGTTGCCTAAGTAGTTCAATTTTTATATGTGTCCTGTTAAATCTTTTAGGTTCACTTGATTCTTGGTTTTAAATATGCAACATTTAAGCTCTTAAGGTATTTCCTCTTACAAGCATTGTTATAGTCATAACTTCTTCCCATTAGATACTTTACTTTCGATAATCCTTTTTCAGGTTAATTTTTGAACTTTTGTTAATACCACTTTACTATATTTTCAAATTTCTTCTTAATTTCACTTCCTAGCCTTAAATGTATGCCATCAAAACATATTATAGGAATTTATCTCTAATCATTTTCTTTACTTTTATTAATGTACGATCAGTCTTATAGTATTTCGTGAGAGTTAGTTATTTGTAATATATTTGAGACTAATTACAATATCAGTGTATCTTCGATAACAAAGTGTAATGAAGATTCTCTTTAGCGGTAACTTGATGTGACGAAAGAAATGAGTATGATAAATAGTAAAAATATTGATGATAATTAGCGTGAAAAATTCGGGTTTGAAAGTAAGACCATATTTAATTAACTTTCATATTTCGAGTATCTGAGCAGTTAACAACTGATTTATTGTTATAGCTTTATTATAATAGTCATATTGATTAATTTCAATTGTCTTTTTTTTTATCAAGATTCATAATATTTTTATTTTAAATTATTATATAACGTGCAAAACACGTGATCCTTACTAGTAATGCTAAAAAAAAGTAGGTTCTTTCATATTCTTAGAAGTGCTTTGGCTGAGTTTCAAGATTGTCTGGTTATGTCAATAACAGAAAGTTTAGACCTACTTTTTTTGTGTCCTGTTTTTTGGCGTGGGATTCATGCATTTGAGATTGTTTGGCCATGTAGCTTGGTTCTTTATGCAGCAATTTGTTATTCTAGCAGAGACTAGCGAGTCAACGAGCCTCGAATATACTCAAGCTTGTTCGTTAAGCGATCACAAACTGCACTCAAGTTGATTCATTTTACATCCCAGAAGTTCATCTGTAAACAATGTTAAGCTGGATATTTCAAGGACGGAGGATCTGTGGATGGAAAGACAAGACATCCGCGTAAATAGTTCAACTAGAGATCGAAGTGCATCCACAAGTATCAATCATCTGCAATTTTAACGATCGTTTTCCCAACATTGTCACCGCGAAAGAGTCCTATCCGAAGGGATACTTTCCACCCCCTGCAAAATGTCTTCAACCACCTTCATCTTGCCAGTACGAAGATGGTCTGCTGTTTTCGAAATATGAAATCTTCATACATATTCATTTGATCAGTAACTAAGAATCCTTGGATTGTGATCCTTTTGTACACAATATCTATCATATCCGGTGCAGCTCGTTTTCCTCTGTCCGTATGCTCAGAGATCACCCCACATACCACAGTCCTCCCAAAGCAGTTCATGTTTGCAACCGCTCTTGTAGCATTTCAGCTCCCACGTTGTCAAAATATATGTCAATTCCATCAGGGAAGCATATGTAGTAACCATGGTGTCTAATGAAAACCCAATCATTTCTTACAAAGTTAGAGATAGTATCGGTAGAGCTAAAGCTCAATAATGATTTTTGTTTGCTAGTTCTTAATCAAGTCTAATGCTCATAAACATATATATATATATATATATATATATATATAGAGAGAGAGAGAGAGAGAGAAGTAGGAAATGGTCCATCATTCAGATGAATTAAATGTTGGTAAACTATTTTGTAGTGCGCTGTCTTGTGGCTTGTGAAGGCTTGTGGAATAAACATGGGGTTTACACGTGTTAGCTACGATAACGAGTCGGTTCATGTGAAATATTGAGAATCATAGTTGTTAATGTTCTTAATGATGTTGGATCGACATCATAGTTTGAAACTTTTAGAGGTTATGTTTATGTTGTCTTTGGATTCGTTTTATGAATAAGAGACTACTTAGGATTGGTGATAATAGATTAAATCACTTTTCAGATACTATATACCTTTATTAGTTATAAAGACCTTTAGCATTTCAATTCAAA
This sequence comes from Escallonia herrerae, assembly GCA_033070095.1. NCBI lineage: Eukaryota > Viridiplantae > Streptophyta > Magnoliopsida > Escalloniales > Escalloniaceae > Escallonia > Escallonia herrerae. The sequence goes on along the minus strand of JAVXUP010003086.1, from coordinate 68,262 downwards.
CACCAAATTGCTTGGTCATTTGCCATACTTAAAACTGGTTTTAGTTTTTTTTTAGCAAAATATCATCCTTATTTTTTAGCTAATTTTGCTAAACACCTAGCTTACAGCTAAATTTAGAAACTAGTTATGAGTTTATATAAAATGTGCTTTTGAGTATTAATCTCAAACATGCTCGTAGTGGAGCTACTAGTTCGTCTAACCTTGCAGCAATACGTGATCATATATTTGTCAAGAAGCGTGGAACTTTCTGTCCTCAAAATTCTAGTTTCCATATAACTATCGTAGAATTTTAATTCTTTATCAATTGTTGTACGGTAAAAGAGACTGTTTTATTTCATATATTTGTGCTTTGCAATGATTAGAGGATTTAGGAGGTGTTGCGTATATTCTCGTACGATGTTAGAAGACTATGCAAAGGGTTTGAATGATGACGATAAATGGCTGATGTGGTGCAGAGAAGTTGTGGCCTCGATCAATATATCGGATTCGTTGATTATGACGGATTCAGCTGTCAAGATGGCAAAAGAGGGGTGCTCATTCATTATGGTTTTAATTGCTTTTTGTACATGATGCATGCTTCTTTGATTGGTTGCCTCTTAGGATTTCTTGTCCATTTTATTGAAGTTTATTATCTACCCATGTGAACTTTGCTATGAAGCTCATAGAAGCTATACAGACTTATTAGATAGTTGTTTATTTTGTTAGTGCATCTATCAAATAATTGAATAATTAGCTACTCCATTATTATTCTCAACTCTATGGGTTTTCCTAATTTATTGCAGCTTGTTTTGATTGAATTTTTGTTAAAATCTAACAAGTAGTCTTCCTCTATTCATTTTATTCATTGTAAACGAATTTGTACAACTGATCTTCCTGTTTAAGTACGTGATCGACAAAGAGAAACAAGCAACAACTGTGAACAATGAGATATTGTGCAGGCTTCGAAGAGTAAGGATCTTGATTTATATTTTTTTACTTTCAATGAAACTTTTAGTTTTGCTTTTGGGATTTGTAAGATATGATCTATTATATGTAGTGAACATGTAATTTGTTGTATTGAGTTTTAGTTAGTGGTGTATATGATTTAATTTTATTTGTATTACTCGAAATTTAGTAAAGGATGAATCCTAGTTTAAAGAATTAAATTGTTGTTGGATTGGTTGGTTAGGGTTAATTGTTTGAAACATATTTGAATTTATAAAAAAAAATAACAAAAAAATAGCCTTTTTTTTAATTTTAGCGACGGAAAAGTCCTTCTATAGATCAATAAAAGTTTTTAGAGACAGATTTTTAGCGACAAATTTTCCTAAAAAACTTTTGTGATGGATTTTTAGCAATTGAAATTAAAGTTTTTTAAAAATTTTCCCAAAAATTTTCAGAAAGATAAAATATAAGAAAATATCTTTAGCGACGGAAAATTCTGTCACTAAAAGTAATTAATTCCGTCGGCAAAAGTTTTATTTTTTACGACGGATCACTAAATTCTGTCGCTAATCTTTTAGCAACAGGATTTTCACCCACGACTTTTAGCAACGGACGGTCTGTCGCTAAAAGTCTTTACTGACGGAAAGTAGACTTTTAGCAACGGAACTGTTCGTCGCTAAAAGTATTTTTTCTTGTAGTATTTTGTGTATTTCTCAAACTTAATCACAGTTCGTCGCTAAAAATATTTTTTCTTGTAGTATTTTGTGTATTTCTCAAACTTAATCACAAGGCAAGTCACGTAGTTGAGATTTCACTAAAAGAGAACTTGAGTTGATCTCATAAGCTTTGCAAGTTGTAAGTTCATCAAACTGCCCGATTAGATCATTTTGCAAGCTGTTGAACAAGGTGTAGCGCGGATTATGATCTTTCTCATGCTATTTTTGGTTGGCAGTGTGGTCTCTTTGAGGGTTGCTCCTCAGTGGCCACGACCATCTCTTTGGTCAAGTGATCCTCGAGCTCTTGTTCGTTTAACATGAATTCATCTTTTTATGCGAAAAAGCAAGGTGGTCCAGGGTTTGAACTGTCTCCAAAGTTGTAACATACAGAAATTGTTGTTGCTAAAATATGAAAATAGGATTATATCAAACTAATTATAACAAATGACAATCAACAATAATCACAGAAAAGGTTTTGAAGAGTCTGGAATTCGATGGAGGCACGCGAAAACGCAGTTTCCTTGAAGGACATACGTTCCAAAATTTGCACTTAGTTAATAGCCTTCCACCCAAAGATACAACAATCACTGAAGGTGTTTTGATGCAGCAAAAATCTCTCTCGAACCTTAAAGAATACTTATACTAAAAATAATATATGAAATTATATGTATAATTGGAGAAGAAAGTGGAGAGATGAAAGAAGAGAGAAGAGGTTTTTGAAGAGAATAAAGTCTATCTATTTTTCTTCTGCCTTTTCCCCTTTTTTTCAGACTCTTTCTTATAACAGTTTTCTCTTTCAACATGCAAAAAACATAGTAGAGAGATTATAGGCACATGTGGAGAAAAATAAGAGAGAAAGTGGGTAATTAAAGCAAGCTTTAGTCAAAAAGTCTTTCCTTTTAATTAGGATATGTGTCTCACTAATCTTGTTTTGTTCTGTTTTTTCAATCCAAACAATAAATTGTACTCAATGTGCATGGCTCTCGTATGGAAGATTGTCACACATGGGTTTAAGTTGCACTCTCCATGGAGTCTGGGGCTCTCGATTAAGTGGTGTTGCGCGTTGTGCTTCTGCGTAGCATTTTAAACCGCTGTGAACAAAGGCTTGGTGGTTCGATGGGACAGTCTCTTGATGAGTGGTGAGGAAGATAGCTTTACTAACCAGAAGGACTGCTGGGTTGTTATGGTTGTGCTGTGGCAGTGCGGCAAACCTCTCAACAGCATTGCGTGAAATCTCGGAAGAGCAGGATTTCTTGTCGGAAGAGAAATTCTTTTGCTCTTTTTTGCTCGAGGGGGAGCTGGCGCTGGTGATGTTGGGTGCACATGTAGAAGGGAAGATTTGTAGACATAACGCGTGGTAACTTCCATCCATCATCAGACAATCATAAACTTTGAGGTGTGATATGCACCAAGGACCTAAGCCCTATTGACTTAGGAGTTTTAGTCAATTTGGACGCTCCAAGGTACGTGCCAAGTCTTGCCCCATCTCCCTTGCTCCGCAACACTATCAAGCTTTAAAATGTGATCGAGCTTAGCGGATTTTAGACGAACATGACCTCAAATAGCTTGACTTACATGTATTTTCTTTGACTAATTGACCCGAGCTTAGTTAATGAAGGCGCTCAAAGCAATGTTCAAGCTTACAAAAAAAGTCAAAGAAGAGTCCAAATATTTGATCTCGTCCTTAGCTCAAGTAACTTGACTCGTGTTACTCCCCTAATCTTTGTGAGTAGAAGTATTCCAGTAAAATGTTGAAACTTGACTAGCAAAATGATCATCGACGAGTTTCAGTCATCTGCAATCTTAATGCTTTTTTTGCCAACATTATCACCACGAAAGAGTCCAATGAAGGCCGATGGGATACTCTCCACCCCCTCTGATATGTCTTCAAGCACCTTCATTTTGCCAGTAAGGAGATGATCGGTTGTCTTTGTAATGAAATCACCATACACGTTCATGTAATCTGCAGCTAAGAACCCTTGAATTTTGATCCTCTTGTACACAACATCTATCATATCTGGTGCAGCTCGTTTTCCCTTGTCTGTATATTCAGAAATCACCCCACACATAGCAACCCTGCCAAATGCGTTCATGTTCGAAATTGCTGCTTCTAGCATTTCAGCTCCCACATTATCAAAATATATGTCAATTCCATCTGGGAAGTACCTATTGAAACATAGCAGCTCTAAAATTAGTACATGTAGTAATTTAAAGTTGTACATGTGCAAACTTCAGTTTACTAGAAGACTGTACTAGCTGTATTAGAGATTTCAACTTGGACCACAATTATAACATCTCAGAATTAGTGACAGGGCATTGCCTCACCCAACAGAGCTACATAATTATATGCTCCTTCGATTTGTGGGTTGTGACGTCTGAGTACATATCTTATACTTAACAGACGATATCCGAGTAACACGTTTCAAGGAATTCAAACCTTTTGAGAGTTGATTTCAGATCGGTTTCTTCCTTGTAGTTGAATGCATCATCAAATCCAAGCACCTCTTTCAGCAACTCTACCTGTAAACACAGGATAACACAAGCAGAATTCAGAATCTGCATGCGGTACAGCTCTGAATAGATGTATATTCTATGATATTATTTTTCTTTTCTGGATTTATCATGCTCATTGAAATTGTTTGTTAGAATGAGGTGCTTAGCAAGTTGGACCTTTTTCTGGGTACCAGCACAGCCAACAACATAACAACCATGCAGCTTTGCATACTGCCCAACCAAATTTCCTACTGAGCCAGAAGCAGCAGATACAAACACTTTCTCCCCCTTCTTGGGCTTGCATAACTCAAAGAAACCACCATAGGCTGTAAGCCCACTAAGTGCTGCAAAACAAAATAACAAATATATTAGTTGTCTTCTCAAACTATGCATCCTCAAGATAAAGTTTGGCAATACAAAACCACAGGCTTTAGGGCTTGTTTTATCGTTCTTTGGTTTAGTTTGGAGCTTTGAGGCACTGTTTCGGACTATTTGATGCCATAGGTAATTTTGTATGGTGAAATTACTTAATTATTGCATGTGGAGCAACTGCTTAACAACATAAATTCGATGCACTTCTGCATTTTTGACATTATTCATATCAAGTGGAGATCACATGTGGGAACTACCATTTATTAGAACCAATCATAACGGCTTAACATTTTGACATGATTATAATAAAGCGTGACATACGTCGTTCATTCTTCATAATCACAAACAACCAGTTATAAGAACGAAAAAAATAACAATATTGCTAGCTTCCATGTTATGGTCTTTTTGGAATCTTATATGGCCCACTGCAGATGTTATGAGATACAGAATTTGAGAGCATATGGTCATTTTGTCAACTTTATATTTATTGCTTTATCTAGGAATAAGTCATTTTTTTTATAAGAACAGCACAGCAGTAATCGTAATATTATGTAGTCTCCCACATGCCCACCTGACATATATCATGTTAGTTTTGGTTTCTGCAAAAAGTTGGAGGTAATTGTAGGCTCATACCTAACACTGACCAAGCCAGCATTACATTAAGAAAAAGGTTTGCTAGGGTCATCTCTTGGCAATATATTAATGCGCACTTTAATATTACATTTGCTGACAATTTTAGCAGAAGTTTAGGCACAGTATATAAGGGTCACCAAATTGATGCCACTTTTAAACACATATACTGACTAAATCAGGGGAATCTTTGTGTTGTTTACGACACACAGATCAGATTCACGAGCTGACAATGGTAGAAGTAATAAGAGGGGTGACCAGGATAATGATAAGAAACTTACCTAGAATTCCAACATGGTAAGACAAGGGGAAGCCCATTGCATCCAGTTTGTGAAGAATACCACCCTCTTTGTAAATGCTATACTCTCCCCAAGAGAGCACTCCAGCAACCAGTTCATCCTTTTCAAAATCAGTGTGTCCAGAGGCCAAAACTATCCCCACTCCATAGGCCTCAATAACCTGTTTTTTTTTTTTAAAAGAGCAATTTTTCATTATGATCCAGGTATATTCCAGCGCTGAAAAGCCACACGGTGGTAGAGTGAATTATGAATTAAAAAGTGGAGCGAGAATGAATAAAATACGGTTCCTCCATGCTTTCATCTCTAAGGCCCCGTTTGACACTCTTTTTTTCCCTCTTTTTTTTTCAGTTTTAAAAACTGAAAAAAAAGGAGCGTTTGGTAACCATTTTTTTTTCAATTTAAAAAATCAGTTTTTAAACTGCAGAGTAAAAAAAAAACTCCAAAAACTGGTTTTTTTTTTCACTTTTGGTTTTTTTTTTCGACCACCACCACCACCCTCCCACCGTCGGCAGCCACCTCAGGCGACCACCGCCGGAGACTGCCGGCCGCCGGCAGCCACCTCCGGCCGCCGGCGACCACCGCCGGAGACTGCCGACAACCACTTCCGGCCGCCGGCGACCACCGGCAGCCACCTCCGGCCGCCGGCAGCCACCGCCGGAGACTGTCGGCAGCCATCTCCGGCCGCCGGCGACCACCGCCGGAGACTGCCGGCAGCCACCTCCGGCCGCCGGCGACCACCGCCGGAGACTGCCGGCAGCCACCTCCGGCCGCCGGCGACCACCGCCGGAGACTGCCGGCAGCTACCTCCGGCCGCCGGCCACCACCGCCGGTGACTGCCGGCAGCCACCTCCGGCCGCCGGCCACCACCGCCGGAGACTGCCGGCAGCTACCTCCGGCCGCCGGCCACCACCGCCGGTGACTGCCGGCAGCCACCTCCGGCCGTCGGCCACCACCACCACCACCGTCGACCACCGCTACGCCCCACCACCGCCACCGCAAACCACCAAAAAAAAAAAGTCAAAATAAAAAGGGTTACCAAACACCAAAAAAAAAAACCTCAAAAAAAAAAGGGGTTATCAAACACCCACTTGTTTTTATAAAAAAAAAAAATTAAGCTGCTCTTTAAAAAACTGCTCTTTAAAAACTGAAAACCAAAAAAAAAATTTTGTCAAACGAAGCCTAAGCCTAGATAAACAAGAGCGTTTTTTTTTTTCTCGTAGTAGTACGGATTCTCGAAGTATGCGACCAAAAGTAAGCATCGGCGACAAAATTACTCTAGATGTTCCAAGTAGTGTGTACGTATATCAATATTGCTTTTTTGTCGCTACTATATACCAGAAGGTTTAATAGGCTGAGTTTGTTGCCAAAACTCGAAAATGTCAATGACCATAAACGTGCCACCTTTGTTGAGCATTAGCAACAAAAGAGTGGATTTCCCCCACAATCTTCACCTCTTCTTTTCGTCCCCAATTTCCGGTTGATAGAATATACCGGTCAGCCACCAAGCATTTGGTTTAGTTCTCAAATGTGTTTGCTTTCCTCGCTCAATGTCTGAGTTGAAGTCACACCCATCAACTCTCCCAACTAACCATACTTCTCAAAAAATCTCCTGAATAGATTGATTGGTGTGGTGTGGACTATTTGCATATCCAACAAAAAAAGAAGATGGTAGGTCGTGATAGCTAGGAAGTAAAGCTCAAACGCCTCACTTTGTTTTTCATATTATTCTTGCTACTTTCTAAAACTTATGCAATATCCCACTATTCCTTTGTACTAAATGAGCAAGTCATACAAATACATTCTGTGAAACATTATATTAGCGACAAATCTGCTGTGAAGAAAGAAAGAAGGAACATGTTGCGAAAACTGGTGGCTCACCTGGCCAGGAGTTATGCGACCTGCATAGATTGAAGATTTCTGGGAGGAACTATAACTCTTCATGCGGTTTATTTGGTATGGATCAATGGATACATAGAGATTCTTGATAATAACATCTTTTGCCCCAGAAACAACTGATAGAGAGAATGATTCAGTCTTAAGCTCAAAATCAGACTCTTGTGGTGCATCTTCTATGTGACCCTTTATTGTTATGAACTTGTTAGTTACTTCCATTGAGCAGAGTCTTCCTCTGGGGAGTGTGAGGAAAAGAAGAAAGAGAGCTCAAGGAAGATTATGGGGTCTATCTGCTGTGTTTCTTTATATATCTTTGTTGTTATCATGAACAGAATCTTATTTGAATGCTTTAACAGAAGTTCAATAAATAATTAAGGCCATGTTTGACGCTCTTATTTTTATTATTTTTTTCAGTTTTAAAAATTAAAAAAAAATGTGTTGGGTAATATTTTTTTTTAAATTTAAAAAACTACTTTTTAAATTGTAGAGTAAAAAAAAAGAGAAAAAAGCTCTTTTTTTCCACTTTAAATTTTTTTTTAAGACCTCTATCACAACGCACCCACCTCCGCCCTACAGCCACCTCCGGCCACCGGCAGCCACCACAGGGTGACGGTGGGCGGTGGCCACCACCGCTGGCCGGAGGCCACCTCCGGCAACCACCGCCGACAGCCACCTCCGGTAGCCATCGCCCACCGCCGCCGGCAACCACCACAGGGCGGCAGCCAGCTCCAGTCACCACCGACAGCCACCTCCGGCCGCCGACAGCCACCATCGGGGGGTGGCCACCTCCGACCACCACCTCCAGCAGCCACTGCCGGCGACTGCCGCGACAACGGTCGGCCGACTGCCAGCGACCACCGTCGACCACCGCTACGCCCCACCACCGCCACCGCAAACCACCCAAAAAAAAAAGTCAAAAAAAAAGGGTTATCAAGCACCCACTTGATTTTGTAAAAAAAAAAAATTTTAACTGCTCTTTAAAAACTGAAAACCAAAAAAAAAAAAATTGTCAAACGAAGCGTAAGATTTGTCAGCAACAACATATTTTCCAGAATAAGGCTAACAAGGGAGGTCACTCTTAAAGAAGATGACAAAGGAAGAATAACAAAGGCGGCATGTCTACCGATCCTTTTGGATACCTAGAAAAATGGAAAGCAATGCTTCCACTGCTTGCTTGATGCCTTAAAGAAGTGCAAAAACGGTACCAACCAAGCTGAGGAATATTGCCGTCTACATATCCTAGGGCTTGTAAGACCTGGCTAAGCATGTGACAACAACCGGCATAACGTGGGACCAGGCCACTCTATTTGTTTGGCTCTTCAGTTCCCTCTGGTTGAATCCAAAAAGGAATTCCTCCTGGGCTAGGCCTGGCCTGCCTTTTCTGTAGGGTTCAACTCAATGAATGGAAATGTAATCCTGGACTTTCAGATGATAAAGGGTGTGTGATACTTCAGAAAGAAAATTTTTATATGGCAGAAAAGTGCCCTAAGAGATGTAGCAGCATCTACTCGAATTTGTGTTATCGTTCATGTTTCACTATACTGTTTGTATGTGCGGAAGTGTTAGTTTGAATGTTGGTGCTTGTACTTTTGAAAAAATATCGTAAATCCCTTGAATTGAATGCTTGTACATCGACTATAGAAAATGTTAAATACGTCCTTTTGTCGGACAGTATAATAATGGAAGTAACCAATTTTCTGAAATGGCACGTTCAACCTTTTGTTTGTGTTGAACTCCTTTCACATGTCATCTTCATTTTCTTTCTCTACTTATTTCTAACAGAAATATCGCAAGCACCGCTACCACCACCGCCCCCAACCATCACCAGTCATCACCAGCCCCCACAGCCACCACTGCCCATCCACAACAACCATTATTGAATCCCAAACATCGTCATCACCAACCACCACCTCATTACCCATTGAACCCACAGCCCGACTGAACTCACCTCCGCACCCACCTCCACGTAACCGAACCATATAGCACCCACGTCCAAATAGGCATCCCCATCCAGTGGTGGAGCCAGAATTTCATCCCAGGGGGTGCTAAAAATATATCGAAGTCAGTAAGTTTTTTTGTAAGTAAAATAACACACAAAAACAAAGTGAACTTTTCGATAATACACAAAATAGCACACAAAAACAAAGATACATATATTGGAGCTCTGCAAATAATAGGCATTATAATGTGAAATCTGGATGTAATGTAGCATCAGAAGAATAGGATGAAGATGGAAAGAGGTAAGCAGAAAAGGAACAGGAACTGCAAGTGGAGCATATAATCATATCATCAATAACTAAGCACCAACAACGGCAGCATGAGAGCTCAGAAAAACCACCAACAGTCCTTGAACCTAAAAGAAGCATACTTAATGGAAATTAATTGAACCTCAAAGAACCTGAAAAATGAAAATTAATTGAATATGGTCTGGACCCAAAAGCAAACATACATCAAAATTAGAGGGGTGAACCTATAATCAACGCAAAAAAGTACTGGTGCCCCTTAGCCCCTGTACATGTATAAAGCCCATCTCCCCCTACAATCAATTTCCCAAAATACACACACAATACACCTCTTTGGATTCCCAAAACTCATCAAAATCAGTAGATAGAAGAGAGGGGGTGGGGGGAGAGAGGGAGAGAGAGCAAAAGATTAAAGGGGGAAGCATAGAAAGAAAAACCCGTTGTATTCTGCTACTCTCTCACCCCTTTCTTCTTCTTCTCCATCCATCTTTCTGTTTTGCTACCCACCAAGTTGTCTCTTTTCTCTGTTACTGACAGAGCTCATCAATCCTCATAATTCATGGGGGAAGAGAGAGAGAGATCAGAGAAGGACCCAAAAGAGCATAAGAAGATGTTCATTGGTGTGGTCTGGAATTGTGCCGCAGAGCTCAAACTCCTCTTGGCTGCCCTCCTTTCCTCCTCTCCCTTATCACCATCTTTCAATTCATCACTTCGTCTGTCGGATCGTAGATCTGGCCGAAGTTGGTGAAAATCTTCCGGCTTCAACCGCCGTCTGTGAGACAGTGGCCGGTGACTGAGGCGCCGTGATCGATGTCTGTGAGGTGAGGCGAGGCGTCGACCACCGTGGCTGCGTGACACTGAGACGGTGAGAGGTTGACGGTCGTGGCTCGTGAACTGAGAGAGTGAGAGGAGAAAAGAGAGAGTGTTGCGAGTGAAAAAAAACTATATATATAATTCAAAATCTGAGGGGGTACATTAGCCCCCCCCCCCCCCCCCGTACAAGCATGGCTCCACCATTGTCCCCACCACCAACCCACTTCAACATTGACATCACCCATTAACAGATTTATGCATAAGCACATGCTCTGTCTCGCGCGCGCACTCATGCTAGTGTAGATCTGGGCGCTCAGAGAATCGCGCATATATAGGAAATTGGTGTTGGCGGCAAAGTCATGAGTGAATGGTGGTGGGTCTATTGATTATCGATGGTGATGGCTTATTGTTCGTATTGACGAGGGTAAACGGTGTTGGTTAGTGGTGCAACTAAGGGTGAATAGTTGTTGATTGGTAGTGTAACCGTTAGTGAGTGGTTGTGGTAGTTAGTGGTTTCCCAAGGATTAATGGTTGTACGTTTGTTGGTGATGGTTGTGGCTTTTTATGGTTGTGATCGGGGGATGCAGTGGTAATCAGTAATTGTTGCAGTGGTGGCAATGACTGTACTAGGTTAACTCACTGCATAATGGGATGAAGGGTGGTGAGTTAGCCCAATCCTTTGTTGGAACTTACAGAATATTGTATGCTAATGCACATAAAAACATACGAAATATTGACGATCTTACTATAGAAGGGAATTTGTATGACAAACTTTTAAGATTATGAACTGAAATGCAGTATTTTGAATGTCAATGGAGTTGAGTGAGATTATTCCTTAATTCAAATTTCCCTTTACCCTTTCTTCCTCCAAAAACATGAAATTTTGACTACATTACTATGGCACTAAAATGGCATAAACTGTAATATCCCACATCGGATGTGGAGTAGTATGAGATGACTCTTATAAGACCTTGCCAAGGAACTCATAAGTACCTACTTGGCTAGCCCTTTTGAAAGAGGCATTGTCCTGTGGTGGGGCCGTGGACCAGGTCATTACAGATGGTATCAAAGCCGACTCTCGAAAACTCGGGCTGGGCTATCCAGTCGGGTTGCCGATGGTTGGGGAAACGAAGGCAAGCCCAGGTATATCCCACATCAAGAGGATGGTTGGGGCAACGAAGGGTGAGCCCGGTATATCCCACATTGGCTAGAGAGGAAGATTCTGGGCTATGTGTGATTGAGCCTTAGCGAGGACGCTAAGGTATAAGGAGGGGAGATTGTAATATCCCACATCGGATGTGGAGTAATATGAGATGACCCTTATAAGACCTTGCCAAAGAACTCATAAGTACCTACTTGGCTAGCCCTTTTGAGGGAGGCATTGCCCTGTGGTGGGGCCGTGGACCGGGTCGTTACATAAACGTTATTAAATCTATTTGAATCGTTTATGATGCTAAGGAAATGGCTTCATAATACATGTTAATATGCTGCAAAGAGTATAGTCTAAGTCAGATGTTAAGTATGATATGTACGACGGAGCAAGGATGGTAGCAAGAGCAAAGACTGGAAGCATCAGTCATAAGTCCAATGTTGAGGTCCAATGCTAAGGTCCTTTATCTCTTTACAATTTAATCGACTCTAAAGTTTTCGAGGTAGAAAGTGAAAATGTGCATGTGAATATAATTGTTCAATTGCTTTGAAAATAAGCCCTCGAGTGCACTATTTACATAGGCAGATAAAAATGTCTTCTCATAATATGACAGGCGTGGCATTCCTTAGAGGCGCCACCTTGCTGACGGCACACCAATGCTGATGTTATGTCGGACTGTCAGATCTTCGTACTTGCGCAGACTGCTTCCGCAACTTTCCTCTTACTATCTAGAAGGCCTAACTCAGATAACATGATGTGGCTAGAGAATGCCCTTGATAGTCATCGACCTAATCCTCTTGTTAAATCCCATGGAGATGTCAAAGGACGCGGAGAACTTAACAGTGGTGAGGAAAGCTCAAGGCTTGATTTCCAGATAGACTAGGTCTAATGCCTTCTAAATAGATGATCCCTTCTTAGTCCAATACCCTTGTTAAGTCCCACAAAGAACGTCAAAAGATGCAAAAAACTTGAAAGGGGTGAGGAAGCCCCGAGGCTCAATTGCCAAATGACTAGGTACAATGCCCTCTGAATACTTGTTCCTGTCCCAGAGTGACCGGGGGCCACAATGCTTAGAGGTGACGATGAAGAGCTCCGATGTTGGAGCCCATAAACCAATTGCATTTTCACGCCAGTTGAGATAGTCTTTCAGATGAGTCATCTATTCCACTCTGAGTCGACCTCACCATAGGGCAATGCCTCCTTTAAAAGGTCTAGCCAAGCAGGTACTTCTAAGATCACAGACAAGGTCTTATAAGAGTAGTCTCATACAAAATCACATCCAATGTAGGATATCACATTTTATCCTTCTTATGTCCTTGTTAAGGCTCGATTACACATAGCCTATAATCTTTATGTCTAACCAGTGCGGGTTATATCCGGCTCACCATTTGTTGTCCCAATCATCCTAATGATTCAGGGGCATGCATACTTGGCTTGCCTTCACTTCCCTTATCCATTGGTAACTCAACTTGATAGCACAATCCGAGCTTTTAAGAGTCGGCTCTAATACCATCTTATAACAACCTGATCCACGCCCTATCACAGGGCTATGCCTCCATCACAAGGGCTAGCCAAGTATGAATTTCGAACATTATAAGGCCTTCTAACAACAATCTCATATGAAACTACATCCAATGTGGGATAATACAAGTTGCATGCTCCATAGACCGACTTAGTTTCTTAGTGGATTTGCCTACCTGATAAAAATAAAGTCCTTGTGCCGGAGAACTAGGAAATTTATATCGGAGATGGTGTCCGACGGGAGTTACTTGTCCTACGATGAGTCCTTGTACTAGAGCACTTAGAATGCACTGAGGTAGTCATGCCAAAACACTTGGAGCGTCTATCCCATAATTAGTTCATGGGTTGGAGCACTTGGAGTGTGCCAAGGTAGTATCTCGGAGGATTATCCTACATGATAAAAGATGAGTCTCGTGCAAGGACAGTTGGAGCCCTCGTAGTGCCCCAAAGGAGTTGTTTTACCTTAAGGGATAATGTGCACCCTCGAAAACAGGTCAAAGCAAGTTCAGTGGCCAAGGTAAGGCACGCATGTTATGGTTAATATATGGATCGATGTCGTGGGCATGGCAGTAAGATGGTTAACTAAGGGCACGTCAATGGAAAGGGCATGACAAGAGATTATACCAAAGGTGTGTGTTGCCGGGGGCACACAATATTGGCGGGTGTGAGAGCGCATCAATGCAAATAAACATAAACGAAGGCAGCACATGGGCTTAAATGATGGATGCAATGCCAGAGGCACGCATCATATGGACGACATTTGGCGCGGTCAGGCATCACAGCATTGTGATGATTGTTAAGAGCACGGAGTCCCCATGAATCAAGGACTGACTCATGAAACTCTTTATTAATATTAGTGAGATGACCCTACTCTTAGGGAATGGAGGTCATGTGTGGGTGTACCACAGATGCACGAGTATCCAAGGAGAGAGGATGAAGGCATAGAAAGGGCTGAAGACTCAAAGGAAGGTGAAGATCTAGAGAGGGTAAAGACCCTAAGGGAAATGAAGGCATGAAGCCAACACCTAACGGGGAAGGCCTTTTATGACCCCATGAATGGTAGGCCTTGGCCGACCCCTACAGGGAAGGCCAGCCCCACCCGCCCAGGAGGGAAGGTTAGGGTCGACCCTCTAGACTAGGACAGATCCCTTGGGGTACAGGGTTAGGGTGACCCCTTATGGAGGGTAGGGGTGGGGAGGCTATGGCTGACCCACCTAACGCAAAAGGGGACTAGCCAACCCCCTCCCCCCCCCCCCCTGTTTTTGGCAAAAGAGGATGGACGTGAGTTAAAGTATGAGCTCCAAGTTGACCGGGTTGGATGTGTTGATTATTGACTGACGTGTCCCAAAAAAATGGAATGCAAAAGCTATCAAAATATGCATCGCCAATATGAGGTAAGAACAATCTTTCTTAATGATAATCACATGAGTTGCACGTCACTAACTAATTAAGGTTCTCTGTTTGATTTTGTAAGAACAAGTTTAGGAAACGAATAAGGTAATGACTTCCAAGGTTTGAAAACACAGTGTGTGAAATTAAAACGTCAAAATCTGATTCCAACTGTATGGTATACCAACTCAAAACATCTAAGTGTGAGGGTGTGCGTGCCTGTGAAAGTTGACTAATAGGGTTCTTCATATTGAGCGTTTGAAAAGGGAGAGAAAGGGAACAAGTGCGGAATCTAGGAAAAAAACCCTGGAAGAAGGCTGCTTTCACGAGTGAGCTGATTGGTATATTCAGTAATGGGCTAAAGAGATATCAAATGAGATGATGGGCATAAAGAAAAGAGATGAAATCGGGATTGCTGATGATAGTGCAGATACAAAAGATACGTGGGATTGGATTCTTAGTACTTTATGAATTTTAATCGATCGGAGGACACACGCGATATTGTGTTAAATATGGGTCTTTAGATAGATTATCCCCGTAGTGCCTATGATATAGTTCATTCTGTACCCCTAAAATTGTATATACTCAAGAGGAAATTCATTAATTTGTTAAAATCACTTTTTCTATATTAAAGTCTTTATTGTGAATGCCCAAAAAAATAAATAAATAAAAGGAGAAAAATGAAAAACGGTAGCTAGTGTTTGTTATATTTATATTTTGTTCTCCACAATCGGGAAGAAATACATGATTTATTTTTATTCTTATTCTGATTTATGTTCATGGCGTTTCCCTAGTGAATATTAAGTTTGTTTGAATTTGTTCCATTTCTAGTATATGCTTTAATTATAGTTTTTACCTGTAATTAATAGTTAATCTAAAAAGCAATAAAGAAAGTAAAGTAAAAAAAACAAAATAAAATAAAAAGGACAAATTCAACCGGACTACATAATTAGTTCCGTATTTTGATGTAATAAGTATAAAGTAAAATGAATCAGTTGCCACAAAAAAAGAATGCGAGCCATTCTTATTTTAACATGTTAATCCTCGCTACCAAAAAAGGGATTTCGGCGACATTAAAAAAGTGTCGCAAATGACAGTAAAAGTGTTGTAAAGTGATTTCCTGACATTTATCAATACTTTTCGTAAGTGTCGCAAATTTGTACGTCAGGAATTTCCCGACATTTGCATTCTACTTGCGACACTTTTGTGCGACACTTTAAAGTGCTTCTTATGGGGTCAATAATCAACTCATGTATTCAACACTTTCGCAAGAAGTGTCGCTAAGTTAGCAACGTTTTCGCTAAAGTGTCATTTTTATTTGGCGGCATTATCTTTGAAACGTCGTTAAATTAGGGACACTTCCTTTAAGTGTCAATTTTGTTTAGCGGCATTATCTAGCAACGCTTCCTTTAAAGTGTCAGAGTTTATTTGGCGACACAATCTTTGAAATGTCGTTAATTTAGCGACACTTCTATCAAGTGCCAATTTTATTTAGTGGCATTATCTTCGAAATGTCGTTCCTATTTACGACACTTTTAAGCAATTGGCACTAATTTTTTACCGGCCATAACGTGAAATCTGTTAAAAGGACGCTTGCCTAACACTGATAATAGTTACATTTTTTCAAAAATGACATAAAAGTGAAGAATATTTTATGTAATCCTACTCTGCCCAACACGAATAATGCACAACTAGGGGCCCTTTGACACAGTTTTTTTTTTTTTTTTTGTCTTTTTTGGCCCCCTTTTTTTTTGTGCAAAAGCCCATAAAAGTTGGGGTGTTTGGTTGGATTCTCTTTTTAAAAAGGGCCCAAGAGTTTTTAAACTCTTGCTCATTTCTGAAAAGAGCTCGGAGCTCTTTTTTTGGCTCTTTTTCACGCGGGGCTGAGGCTGATTAAATGAGGTTGAGGCTTCGAGCCTCACTAACAACATCTTTCCATTTTTTTGCTTTGAGTATAAAATCCTTCTTCACCTCTTTCATCACCACAGACTCCACATCCCGTGCCCTGACTCCACAGCCCGTCGCCGTCGCCGCCTCCACGGTCAGCGGTCATTGCCTCCACCGGCCACTCTTCGTCCAAGATGAACACAACCATTGGAGATGGTTGCGACTAATTCATGGGAATCGGTACCTTCCGAAACTGGCGGCCTCTGCCGATCTGCCATTGGAGATGGGTCTCGTACGGTTGGGCTTGGTGGCGATCATTAGTCGTCGTTGTGCCGGTATGTTATTGTGAGTGGCTATGGGTTGCCGTAAGTTGTTGTGGTTGTGCTGGATTTACATCGACAATGGTTGCCTTCGTAGCCGACGGTTGTGGGTTGGTGTGATGGACAGATTTAATTGGTGAGGTGGTGCTCTATGTGGCGGACATATTTGTAGTTTGCCGTACGTTGTTGTGCGGTAATGGGTGTTGCGAGTTACCGGCGGTGATGGATAGATTTGTGGGTTGCCGTAAGTTGTTGTGCGATGGTGGGTGTTGCGAGTTGCCGAAAATGTTGCTGATGGGTGATGTCGATGGGTGTTACCGTGCAGGGAGTAATTGGATATTTAAAAAAAAAATCCTAAAGAGCGATGATGTCATACGCTTTCTCTTTTCTATTTTTTGAAAAAATTAACTCTGTCAAACGACGTCCACCAGTTTTTTAAACTGACGAAAAAAAAACCACAACTCTTTCCAGTTTTCTTCCAAAGAAAACTGAAAGTGTTACCAAATAGACCCTAAGTCGATATATCGAGCGTATAAACTCATTTAAAAACAAGTTAATGTCATTCATCAACCATATCATATTCAACGTTCACATCTTAATTACATAACCATCCAGAAGTTCTGAGTTTCAAAAACATACAAATTAATGACATTGAAGAACCAACTATTCATCTTATCCAAAATGTCATCAAAGTACATATCGATTCTTTTAAGTCCAACAAAAGCATTGATGTCTTCCTTTCATATGAACCTAGAAATTAAAAAAGTCAAGAAAGAAAGAAAGAAAGAAGGTTATAAATTTAACCGGTATAACATAAGTCGAATTAAATCAAAAAACTAATCGACAAACAAAATACATTAAGAAAGGTTAGACTCGTCTACATACCCCATCTCATTCTTGTATCCTATTTTGTAAATTTTTCAAAGTGACAAAATTCTTATTTACTTTTTTATGTTTAGAAACATGAACAATTAAATCGTAACTAATCATTAGTTACACAAAAAAAAAGAGACACAATCATATGAAAAACAGCCATGAACTTGAGTAAACATTTATACAAGTTTTTGGTTGCATTATCGTGTTTGTACCAAAAGCATTAATAGATGAACATTTAGAAATAAGACGTAAGAATCGTTTTACAACAAAACTATAAATTGGTCTGCACTCTCCAAGACTAAAATATTATATTACATGTAAATATCCAAGGCAAACATGTGCCTCCCTTGTAAAAGAAAATCCCGAAATAGAGCATCTGGTATCCTAATTACCTAATACTCTCACTCTTACCTAGCACTACCGACACCCACAACCATAGCCACCAATCCACTCACCACCACCATCACAGCTTCCACCAATTGCGGCCAAACACTCACCACCAAGACAAGTACCACTGACTATCTATTGGGTTACGCCAACCTAATATCTAATACCCTAAGCATACATAGTTCTTATTGGAGGATGTTGTAAAGGTGCCTAGGCTAATTTGGGATTTTATTGGGAAATTCAATCTTGTCCATTGAAATGCAAGAACTTCACTAACACAAACAACATTCCAGCCTAAATAAACAATATTCCAACCCGTGATGCAGCTGTTTTCTTTTCATCTGGCTTGCACCGACAACTATAAACATTTATGATGAGCACAACTCCTACATGCAGCATGCATAAACTGTCTTTCTGACGTATATAATAAAATTTTGATATCAACAACTCTTAAATTTTTTTTTTTGAATTCTCGTACTACTAACACAAAAGGGGCAACTTGGTTTACGTAGTCTCTAAACTTGCAAGCATGTTGTCTGGACAAGCTTAGAAATGCAAGTTTTTAACCAAGGTTTTTATTGCTTTCCTTTTCCTAGTTCTAGGTGGTGGATGGCAGCCGCTACATCAAGAAAACTTTACATCTTACAATGCTATCTCTAAAAGACACAACTGAGTTACAGTACTTTAGGATTTGCATTTCTTCTAACATCAACTTCTAATAAATATGCTTATATCAAGACAAAGTGAATGCAAGAGTAATCATCTAAAAGGGCTCTTCAATTGGAAAAAGGTGGCCAAATAGATATCAAGGAAGCCATGACCATGTAAGTCTTCTTGTGACACCAAGATAAGGCTAAAAGACAACAACATACGGTTCTTGAAGCAAAACCCAAAAAAAAAAGGAAAATGATGAGACAAGGAGCTCCTAACTCTGTACATACTTTTTCATTAAATTGTACTGTGAGAACAACAACTAGCAGCAAAAGAAAGATTGATAATGTGGCAATGGCAACATACATCGGGAACCAAGCCCATGGCCTTCATCTTGTCGTGAAAGGATGAAGCGTCGAGCATTAGAGCACCTTTCATCGTGCCAATGATTAGCAAGTGGAACGTGTCTCACTCCGGCTTAACCCCGTCATTCATATATGATGTTTAATTCTAAACATTTTATTCTGTATATGCTTAAATTCAAGTCATTCATAGTGTCCACAAAAGCATAATTGTGTTAAGATTCTTCTTCCAACAAAACCACAGATTAGGCTTAATTCAAGTCACAGAAAGACAGTCTATAAGTCCATCCTTAATTTCACAAAAATCATGTTTCAAACCATCCCCAATTTATTGCCAATTAGGTGTTTTGTTCCTTCGTCTCCAATGTCTACGCCCAGTGGTACAGTCAACTTAGTTCTCCCTTCCTTTTTAAACCTGTAGTACATAGACACATACACCAAGGCAACACGCAAATCCAAGAACTTGATATTGAAATATTCATTTTTACCGCCCAAAAAGCCATTACCTTAGACCTAGCAACGTAAGGTTGTGCAGATCGAGTAATAAATGCCTCTCGATCTAAGCAATTACTATATTTATTAAAATTCAATAAGCATTCTGGTGATAGACTTGAAACTTATTAAAGCTGAAATAGTTTTAACAAACCTCTTTCTATGGAGTTGAGCATTTTCTTGGTGAAACCCTTAGCACGTGCTACATATTCCCTTGATCTTGAGGCAGTTGCTTCAGTAGAATTGGCTGCACTTTAAAGTGTTTTCTTGATGAAACTCGTGGCACGTGCTGTATATTCCTTGGATGTATTGTACGAGATAATGATAACACTCGATGACACTCGATGACTGCTTGATTCATCAGGAACCTATTACCATTAACATGATGTAAAATGTTTACTAATTAGATAAAAGAACTTCATATTCTCACAAAGGAAATAGTGAAATTTAACTTATCCAGTTCCGGAAGAAATATCCTGGGAAGACTGCATCGACAACATCACAATCCGTATATGGGACATCATGTTCTCTTGCATTTTAGCCTCTAATTGTGCCTTTATAGTTGATACTTGAGTGGATACTTGGGCTACTACCTGAGTTTGCATCTCTTGTTCCATTTTAGCTCGTATTTCATCTTTCATTGTAGCCTCCAATTGTGTTTTGATAGTTGATACATGACTTGATACTTGGGCTGCTATTTGAGTTTGCATTTCTTGTTCCATTTAAAAACGCATTTTATCACTCTCTTCTTGCCTAACGTCTCTCGTCCCTACCCGACCAACTCTATATGATGAACTAAAGGCATTACTAGGACAAACGCCTAACCCAAGCCCATGAACACGTTCGTTTTTATCACAGCCCATGACTTTGGAGAATATATCATCGAAAGCATAAGCTGGCTCTTGAACGGAATCTGAAAGTTATGATGCAAAAGTGTCCATTTTATCCTGTGCAAACAAGAAAGTAAAAATTCCACTATTATCCGAACTTATTAATGCTAACGTCTATATTAATCTAAAAAAAAATAGAGGGGGAAAATACATACAACAACTTTAGCCACTTCTCCAGTTTTATACTGCCTCTGCTTCTCCCCAGTCTTATACTTGTGTATTCCTTTAAAAAAAACTCACGACTAGATGGGTCTCTACCGAAAGCATTCCTTAGCTACATCCCCATTAAGGGAACACATTTAAATGCCAATTTGGGCTCACTAGTCATCTGCACTAACTTACAGTTATAGGTTTCATATATGAGGGAACTTCATTTTTCCCTACTTTTTTTTGTTTTTTTCACTCTTTGCCTGGCATTTGAAACAAACAGAGAAGCATGATTAGGTATTAAAGAGAGCCAACATGGGAAAAAGATCAGTTTGAAAGTACATACCACTAAAAAGTCAGTCCAAACCATTGAAACATACCTTCACATTTTTGCTACCCCAAAGTGGATAAGAATAGATCATTGATTCTCTTCCACCCTATTCGGGTGATTTGCCAAGCACTCAGCATCGTTATCATATGAATCATAACCCTTGGCCTTCACCAAATGCTTCCACTCCTTCCATTTCTTCCCAACAGACAACATGATAACTCTTCTCATCTACATTATTGCGTTTGTGTTCTCCTATGGTCATGGCACACAAAAAAAATATTACTATTAGACTGAAAGGGCGGATGAATCTTCTCTATTGGAAGCTTTCCCAGCAGGAAAAATGCCTGTGTCCAAACCACATAGGCTGGAGCAACGAGTAGATGACTAAAATCCCTCTGAAACTTGTGTGTTCTTTGCTTCCTGATACCAAAGTAACATTTCTCACATTACTAGCGAGGACTGATTCACTCCCAAAATAGTAGCAAAATGATTAACAAAATCTTGAAACTTGCACGACTGATTCAGTCCCAAAGTAACAACTGTACAATTTGCAAAATTATTTGCTTTATTTAAAAGGACAATGTACATGAACTAAGAAAATGAGCATTAATGCTTGATTATCTTACTAAGTTAGTATGTTAAACCCCTACAATCACCGCTACTTCAGCATGAGAAAAACACAACCACTAACAACACATTCACATGTAGAACAAGTTGCATGTATAACTAAAAGAGAATAAGTGTCATAACTAAAAAAACCATGAATGAACAGCTCTCTTTGTGAATCTTAGAGAAGGCAGATCGATCTACAATCTAATATTATAAGCAGCCCTTATTATACTAATGTTAATATATCATGTATGAATTTTCCAACATGCTGAACTCCCCCCACCCTTCTTATTTTCTGGTGAAGTTTCGTATCATTTAAGTTCAAACAAAGTATACAAGCTACAAGGGGCATATCCAAGGCCATTACATCAAAATTGATACTCTGAAGCATAGAGCAATTGCATGTCTAACAGGCTGCTATTATCTTTTTCCTATTTGCTATTAAAGGTACTTTTATTGCTATTATTTTTAGCTTCTTAAATGTAGTTTTATTGCTGTTATCTTTTTCCTATTTTGAGTTTGCTTTTTATGCCCCCAGTCTAGTCCTAATCCTAGTTATCCACCCCAAGCATCTGCCCAGACAGATTATGGAGTTCCTCCAACTCTCCAAACTGGGTATGGAATTCAACCACCTTAAGCAAATGGCACCAATTATGAACAACCTCAGCTACAGAAACCTTCAGCAACCCAACCAGCTTACGACAATAGCCGCAACAATCACCCATTGCTCGAGGTGGCTATGTGCAGCCTAGATATTCTTATTCTGAGACACCACCTGCTCAATCCAGTTATGCTCAGACCACTAATCCGGGCTATGCTCCACCACCATATGTTACAAGGCCCGTGACTCAGCCAAGGCAGCAGCAGCTACCTTACAACAACTCTTATGGCAGTGGTTATTTCTAGCCTCCATACAAAACACACTAAGGCTACTTATAAAGGTGTCATTAAGGGTATGTTTTGTGATTTCACACGAGATGTAGAAACATAAAGGAATAAGGAAAAAAACTTGGACCATTTCTACAATGCATAAGATAATGTTCCTACCCTATCTTGGCTACACCTATAGGCCCACTAGGGGTCCCAATTCTCATGACATGTCGGCACATTCAACGGTCAACTTTTCAACGCTCACATGCCGGTCAAAGCATCACATAATCAAGTCATCATGCATTTTCCCTTTATGAAGCAACCTTGGTGTGCCTTCCCCCTTAAGGGGGTCGGCCACCCACCTTGACGACCGACGACCGTCTATCATGGTCGTGCGCCGTAGTCGCAATGACCGTCGCTGGCCATCGCACTCCCTCACCTCAAGAACCGTCGCTCGAGTCCGCATACCATCTCCGCGACTCTAGTCGCCCGCGCCATCTCTGCGACCTTTGTAGCTCCCATCTCCGAGACAGCTCCTTGACTCCCGTCACGCGCGCTTCAACTTCGTGACTCTCGTTGCCCGCGCTCCAACTTCGCGACCCTCGTCGCTCGCACGCCATCTCCGGGACTCTAGTCGCCTACGGGCCATCTCTGCGACCTTCGTCGCCGACATCTGCGCAACAGCTCCTCGACTCCCGTCGCCCGCGCTCCAACTCTGCGACCTTCGTTGCCCGCGTCCGCACGGCAGCTCCACGACTCCCGTCGCCCGCACTCCAGCTCCACGACTCTTGTCAACCGCGGGCCATCTCTGCGACCTTCGTCGCCAGCGTCCGCGAGCCATCTCTGCGACCTTCGTCGCCAGCGTCCGCGCGCCAGCTCCGCGACTCTCGTCACCCTCACACCTTCATTGCGACCTTCATCGCCGCGCCCGTGCGCCATTCTCATGATGCGTGCCCCTGGCACCAAGTACTGTTCCGTGATGTTCGTCGCTGCGCCCATGCGCCACTTTCATAACATGTGCCCCGGCACCAAGTATTGCTTCGCGATGTTCATCGCCGCGCTAATACACCATTCTTATGACATGTGCCCCAGCACCAAGTATTATCCACGCGACGTTCGTCGCCTGCGCCCGTGCGCCATTGTCATGATACGTGCCCCCGCACCAAGTATTGTTCAGCTATGTTCGTCGCTGCGCCCTTGCGCCATTCTCATGATGTGTGCCCTCGGCACCAAGTACTGTTCCGCGACGTTTGTCGCTGCGCCCTTGTGCCATTCTCATGATGCGTGCCCCGGCACCAAGTATTGCTCCGTGACCATCGTCGCAGTGCCCATGCGCCATTTCCATGACATATGCCCCCGGCACCAAGTGTATCCCCACGATGGTCGTCACCGCGCCCGTGCGCCATTGTCATGATACGTGCCCAGGCACCAAGTATTGTTCCGTGACGTTTGTCGCTGTGCCCTTATGCCATTCTCATGATGTGTGCCCCCAGCACCAAGTACTGTTCTGCAACGTTCGTCGCCGCGCCCATGCGCCATTCTCATTATATGTGCCCCCGGCACCAGGTATTGTTCCACGACGTTCGTCGCCGCGTCCGTGCGCCACTTTCATAACACGTGCCCCTGCACCAAGTGTTGTCTCCATGACGCTCGTCACTGCGCTCATGCCCCACAAACACAGACATGCCCCCGGCACCTTACTCACTCCGCCATGCCCATGCGTCGTGCCACTAACACAGTCGTGCCCCTTGGCTCTCTGTCACACTACCATACTCCTTGCATCGGTCCATCGTTTCACCACACCATGCGCACCTTGCATCTGCCTCCAGGAATAACATTCTTACTGCAAATCTAACAAATCATGAGATCTCATCTCAACCTTGTTTATTGAATCTTAACTTGTTATCTCACTTTAACAATTCTCTCACATCTGTTCACAAAATCTCACAAAATACCGGTCTAAAATAATTCTCTAAAGGGTTCCCAAATGACATAAATCAATTTCTAATAAGTCAGATCCTTCGATACTCTTTCCACCCCTGATCGACCTCGTCTCTCAGTTTATATCCAACAAATTCAATCTTTCGTCACTTTACTCACAGTTGCTCAAAATTTATACGACCAGTTGCTCAAAATTTTCTCCATTTTGCTAATCCAATTCACTGTCTCTATAGGGTTCAATAACTCCATGTAGCTATTCATTTCATCTGTTAAGGTCGCCAAGATATTCCCATTTCGAGGTTCTAGTTATGGTTGGGCCAGATTCGTAATCCTGGCTGCCAGTTGCCAAATTATATGTCATCAAAATCGAAATCAGGTTCATAATGTACGGAATCATAACTATTAGTTTCAGGTTTTGTTGTTTCCCCTATTAAATAGGGATGCCCCTCTACAATCATAGAATCTTCACACCGTACAATACCACATCTAACGATTATTTGGTCAGGTCTTTCCAATGCTGGAAAAGAATCCCTGCTTATCTTACACAAACCTGCTAGAATCTTATCTATCGGGGACCACTAGGCCTTCCATACTCTATTACCGCTGCCAGAGCTTTAAATTCTGGCCGTACGGATACAAATAACAGTTATCAGAGTTATACCAACACGGGTATAAAGAATAACACAATGACTAGTCAAGGCAAACTTCTTAACGCTATCATCATCCTACCCCACTCTCATTAACCGGAATACCATTCTACAGAATTGTGTTA
Source organism: Escallonia herrerae (assembly GCA_033070095.1). Classification (NCBI taxonomy): domain Eukaryota; kingdom Viridiplantae; phylum Streptophyta; class Magnoliopsida; order Escalloniales; family Escalloniaceae; genus Escallonia; species Escallonia herrerae. The sequence continues at coordinate 43,284 of JAVXUP010003086.1, read as the reverse complement.
CCCATACACCGTGGGTCTGTGCCTACAGAATCAGATACTTAAGCACTAAATACCACAAGACCGAACTACTCTGATACCAACTGTAACGCCCCCAAAAATTCGAAGCTCAGTCGCCCCGAACTCCCGGGTCGTTAACCTACCAGATCACATCAAACCTATCAAACCTGTTCACTAATACATATTCCAAATCATCTAATTCAGCATCAACTCAGATACGTCAAATACAAACTTACAAAACTGCTTAAACTTCAACTATTAAAACCTAGATTCTTTACAAACTTGAATCCCTAAAGGATGAATTAACAGTACAGACCCACGCAGGGGTCTTACTATACCATGGTGATGGGCTCATCGGAATCTCAGACTCTAAACCCTATTCCCGAGTAATTTACTGATGATCAAAACCTGCAGAAAGGAATCAAATGAAGGATGAGCTTCTGAGAGCTCATTAAGGTCGCACAAGGACTACCAACAGGATTACAAAACGATTCTAAAGAATCCAACTGACGAAAATTTTCAGAATACTTCAGATGGTCAAAAACTTAATGACTTCCAAAAGGATCAAAACTCATCAGAAATAGATACCAAAATAAACCAGAACAAACATGACCGATTCCAAAAGGGACAATCGATAATAGATCATTTCTAAAGTCATCATTTCCAAATACAATGAAGGTTTTTCAAAGGATTTCAACAGAAGCACAGATCATTTCAGATAATACTTTTCAGACATTTCTATAATAGTACGGCAGTGTACAGAGCAGATAAAATCAAAAATCAACATTGATCCTGGGCGGTGGCGATGCCATTCCGGCAAAGCACAGAAGTGTACACATGCATGATGTACTAAAATACTAGTCCACTTGGGTACTAGCCTGCTTTTTCCTGCAGGATTCAGACCAGCCTTATTACGCCCTCCCACAGAACAGAAACCAAGGTCAACACAGAAAAATCAATAATATAAGTGAGCCTTAACATAAGCTCAATCACCGAAATCAATTCGGATTCCAATAACAATAATCATATTGACAAAAGTCAACATTCAGAATTTTCAGAAGAAATTAAAATTTTTAGAAGAAAATCACAGATAAACAACAAAGACAATTGCGAATAGATATTAGATTTAGACATAACAATTCAGAAGAATGGATACAGATAATGATCAACTTTGCTTAGCATGCAATACATGCGAACATCACAAGAATTCCAAATAATTGAGTTAGGTTCAATATTAGGATTTTGTGGGCAATAACATGCTGATAGCCATACAGAATTCAGAGTTCGGCATTAGCCATAAATAAATAAAATGAGTACTTACAAGTACGAGCAATAGAATAAGGGTCGGGCAAAGTCCTTACCCAAGGTTTAGATAGAATTCCTTACCTGGATCCGCAGCTAAATTATCCTAACCGGAAGTCTTTAACTTTAACCTAAATGAAATAATCGAATCATTAGAATACAGCCTACAGAACCAGATTATAACTGAATACGAACTCACACATACTCTCGAAATGAACCCCTCGCACCGCGTATGTAAAATTACCAAAGCGCCCTTGAGGTGTAAAATTACCAAAATGCCCCTTTTGGACTTAAATCACCCAAACGGTCTTCCCGTAAGTAGAATCACTGAAATAAGCTTCCCATATGTCAATTTATGCAAAAATACCTTTCTTAGGTCAAATTACCAAAATACCCCTTCGGGGTGACAAATTACCAAAACACCCATCGTTACACTTTAATTCTCAAAATGACTTTTCCATAAGCAAAGTCACTAAATAATCTTATTTTAAGTAAATTTACTTCAAAATCCCTCTTATAGGTAAAATTACCAAAATACCCCCTTCGGGGTGGTAAATTACCAAAACACCCCTGGGGGTTTCTGGCACCGGAAAAATATCAAAAATATCTTAAACCGCTATTTTAAGCATCCTGATGTTATTTTTGGCCTAAAAAGTATTTTAGAAATTTTTTCGTCTGAAAATCCCGAACCAGTGTCCGGACCGAGCGCTAAAAGGCCAGTTTCGCGAAAAATACCTATCGGTCTCAGAATGGCACGAATTTTAGATACTAAATCATATCTGTAAAATATAGTTTTCATAAAAATTTCAGATTAAAATAACTTAATTTATTAGGTTAATTAATTCGATAAATTTCTTTAATCGATACCCCAATTTAGCGCCTTTCGCGTATCCCGAAAATTCCCAAAAATTTCCAGAGCATAGTTCTCGTAAAATTATCAGGGGTTACAGTTTCATACTTTGTGTAATTTTAGCCCTAACTATTTATGAAAATTCAGAAAAAACTGCCTAATGATTTTTGACCTTTAGCGACAATTACACTTACTATTGAGATCTAAACACACACTATTTCACCTTTTTGCAGACACATCATCTTCTCCATTTTACCGAGATACAGCCGTCCCACATACACACTCCCTTCCACTGCTACCCATTAATACGCCGTCTAATTCTTCTAAATACATTCTCCGATACTTAAACACGTACATTAACACACATATATACACTTATAACACACACAATCACACACATACTTACCCGAAACACACTCTGCATATACACTTCCACCCATTGCGAAGCACACCTAACAAAATCCACTGAAACCCACATTGAACCACGCATAACCTCTCCCATCTCCCTACTACACACATACAAATCATCACCTCCTAGATACTCCATTAAATTGTCCAGCACACACACCCGCCCACAACACTGCTGCCGTAGCAACAGTGTTCTTCACCTACTCACCACAGCTTAATCACACAACATATATACATATTTACACTCTGAAAACATACATACAAAATTCCTAACACACTAACAAACACATACAGACTGCAATTCCCCACCTGTCCTCGAGCAGTCCACTGCTCCAAAGCTAAACACACACTGAACACAACAAACACACCCACGCTACACACACAGTAAACACCACTGCTCTCACGGTTTCACACTCTAAAAACACCCATCAATTTAAAGACAGTAAAGGGGAAGGGATACCTACGAATTGGCACTAATTTCTTCTCCTTTCTTCCTCTGATTCCCTTTGGTCTTCTTCTTTTTCTTCCCTGCTCTGTTTTTCATTTTGGGTTACTGTTCATCATTTTTTTTCTTCTCTTCTGAATTTCCTCCCTTTTATTTTCTTTTATTTCCTTAAGCAATTACAAAAAGTCCAATTGCATGGTCACCAAACCAGGTGGCCGTTAAACATATCTGACCCCCAAAATTTTGACACCTAATCCATACTTTCAGAAATTACAAAGAAACCCCCAAATTTCCAAAATTGCAAAATAACCCCCCCCCCCAAATTTTATATAATTACATTTAAACCCCAAAATTATTCTAATCGTGATTAATTTAAGTAAACATCACTAAAATATACACTATCATTCATTTTATAATTTTTTATCGCTAAAATCATTAATTTACCATTATGCCCCCAAAGTTTTCCAAAATTACGGAAATGCCCCCAAAATTTTAAAATTTTAAAATTTTGCCCCAAAATTGTTTCAAGCTCCCATACTGTACTAATACACGAGCATTGCTCAAAATTAGCACCCGTTTATTTTTCGGGTCACGAATGGTTATTTTAATCGGCTCCCGAAGTTCGGAATATTACAGGTGGTGCGCGGCAGCTCGAACCACCTACCCCTTTCGCTCATTGTTCAGCACCGGCCATTGCTCGTTGCCCATCGCCCGAGGGCTGTCTCCCGACCCTCGTCGCTCGTCGACCGCCGAACCTGTTTGTGACCCCCGTAGCCCGGGCGCCGTCTCCGCGAGTTGCCCATCGCCCGGGGGCTGTCTCCGCGACCCTCTTTACCCGTCGTCGTCACTCAAAGACGATGCCAACAACTTTCCGGCCAATCAACATCAACATCTTGCTACGTGTTTATGCGTGCGGCGCCCGCTCAGGTTGCCCTTCCGCGCACACTGCACTCAGGGGGCTTATGTTCCTACCCTTTCTTGGCTACACCTATAGGCTCACTGGGGGTCCCAATTCTCATGACATGTCGGCACATTCAACGTACAACTTTTCAATGCTCACATGCCAGTCAAAGCGTCATAAAAATCAAATCATCATGCATTTTCCCTTTATGAAGCAACCTTGGTGTGCCTTCCCCCTTAAGGGGGTCCGCCACCCAAGGGGGTCCGCCACCTAGGGGGTCAGCCACCCAAGAGGGTCGGTCACCCATCTTGACTACCGACGACCGTCTCTCATGGTCGCACGCTGTAGTCACAACAACCATCACTCGTGGGCCCTCCGTCGCTGCGAGAACCGTCACTCGCAGTCGCTCGAGTCCGCATACCATCTTCGTGACTCTAGTCGCCCACGCGCCATCTCTGCGACCTTCGTAGCTCGAGTCCGCGCAACAGCTCCTCGACTCCCTTCACTCGCGCTCCAACTCCACGACTCTTGTCGCCCGCACTCCAACTCCGTGACACTCATCACTCGTGCGCCATCTCCATGACTCTAGTCTCCTGCGCGCCATCTCTGCGACCTTTGTCGCCCGCGTCCCCTAGACAGCTCATCCACTCCCTTCACCCTCGCTCCAAATTTATGACCTTCGTCGCCTACGTCTACACGACAGCTCTGCGACTCCCATCGCCAGCGCACCATCTCCGCGACCTTCATCGCCCCCGTCTGGGTGCCAGCTCCGTGACTCTCGTCGCCCGCACACTTTCGTCATCGTGCCCGTGCGCCATTCTCATGATGCGTGCCCCTAGCACCAAGTATTGTTCCCCGACGTTCGTTGCTGCGCCCATGCCCCACTTCCATAACATGTACCCCGACACCAAGTATTGCTCCGTGACGTTCGTCACCGCGCTAATGCGCCATTCTCATGACATGTGCCCCGGCACCAAGTATTATCCCTGGGACGTTCGTCGCCTGCACCCATGCGCCGTTGTCATGATACGTGCCCCCAACACCAAGTATTGTTTCGCGACGTTCGTCGCTGCGCCCTTGCCCCATTTCTCATGATGCATGCCCCCGGCACCCAGTACTGTTCTGCGACATTCGTCGCTGCGCCCTTACGCCATTCTCATGATGCGTGCCCCTGGCACCAAGTATTGCTCCGCGACCTTTGTCGCAGCGCCCATGCGCCATTTCCATGACATGTGCCCCCAGCACCAAGTGTATCACCGCGACGGTTGTCACCGCGCCTGTGCGCCATTGTCATGATACGTGCCCCTGGCACCAAGTATTGTTCTGCAACGTTCGTCGCTGCGCCCTTATGCCATTCTCATGATGTGTGCCCCCGGCACCAAGTACTATCCTGCGACGTTCGTTGTCGTGCCTGTGCGCCACCTCTATAACATGTGTCCCGGCACCAAGTATTGCTCCGCGACGTTCGTCCCCTCGCCAATGCACCATTCTCATGATACGTGCCCCCGACACCAGGTATTTTTCCGTGACGTTCGTCGCCGCATCCGTGCGTCGCTTTCATAACACGTGCCCCGGCACCAAGTGTTGTCTCCGCAAAGCTCGTCACTGCGCTCGTGCGCCATAAACACAAATATGCCCCCGACACCTTACTCACTCCGCCGCACACATGCGCCGCGCCACTAACACAGTCGTGCCCCTTGGCTCTTTGTCACACTACCATGCTCCTTACATCGGTCCATCGTTTCACCACACCATGCGCACCTTGCCTTGGTCGTGGAACATGCTTCGACCCACTCTCCGGAGTCTGCAGCATCACCAGGGGCTCCTGCCCTCACTACGGGATGGGCTTGATGCCATCGCTGACTCAATCAAACTACGAGATGGGCTTGATGCCATCGCCAGCTCAATCAAACTACGGGATGGGCTTGATGCCATCGCTGGCTCAATCAAAGTACGGGATGGGCTTGATGCCATCTACGGCTCAATCAAACTACGGGATGGGCTTGAGGCCATCGCCGGCTCAATCAAACTACGGGATGGACTTGATGCCATTGCCGGCTCAATCAAACTACGGGATGGGCTTGATGCATCGCTGGCTCAATCAAACTACGGGATGGGCTGGATGCCATCGCCGGCTCGGGATGGGCTGGATGCCATTGCCGGCTCAATCAAACTACGGAATGGGCTTGATGCCATCGCCGGCTCAATCAAAATACGGGATGAGCTTAATGCCATCGCAGGCTCAATTAACTACGCGATGGGCTTGATGCCATTGCCAGCTCAATCAACTACGGGATGGGCTTGATGCCATCGTCGGCTCAATCAAACTATGGGATGGGCTTGATGCCATCGCCGGCTCAATCAAAGTACGGGATGGGCTTGATGCCATCGCCGGCTCAATCAAACTGCGGGATGGGCTTGATGCCATCGCTGGCTCAATCAAACTGTGGGATGGGCTTAACACCATCGCTGGCATAATCACCGGGGGCTTCGCCCTCGCAGCGGGATAGGTTCACAACACTGAAGCCATCGTCGGCACAACCTTAAATCCATCAACATCACACTCGCAGGGGGCTTGGACACGAAGACTTCCCCACAACGGACTCTAAGCACTGAGCGGTGACCATGCCCACTCATGTTGCTGTTGACCGTCGACACCACCAGGGCAATGACCCCCGGGTCACTTCGGGAAGGGAGCAGGTCCTCGGAAGGCATCGCGCCTAGTCTGCCTGGCAGTTGGCTACAGGGGCAACCCTCACCGCTATCAGGTTCTCTGCGTGTCTCTTGACGCACCTCGTGGGATTCAGTAAGGGCTTGGACTGGTAGCTGGGGCAACGGGCTACTCTGACCATGCTACCATGGCATGATCAGTCTTTTCAGACAAGCAGAGATATGTTGCAAGGGCAGGGCAGCACAAACTTGGGGACCGACAGTCCAACGGAGAATCGATACTTTGGACCCCCTGGTGATGTGTCGCTCCCAGGGGACGACACATGTCAACTTATGACACATTCACATTTTTGCCTATAAATAGTGGACTTTGGAGCTTATTCAAGGACTTCTCTCTCATTTGACATTTCACTTTCTCTCTCTAAAAAGCCATTCTCTCTGGGATTCTAGTGAGAGAAACACATTTGGACTTCTGACATTGGACCCTCGACGCTGCACCCCTGACTCGGATTGTCGACCGTCGATCCTGTTCGTCGTCGCCCTGCCTGCGCGGCTCTGCCAGCCCTTGCGACCTGTCTGGGGAGCCTTGCTCTCAGCCCTTACGCCATCCTTACTGGCTCCCACTTTGTCTACCTGGAAGCCGACTCAGACTGCATCCTTTGTGGTACCTCCACGTAGCAGTGAACCCCTTTTTTTATCAACAGATAAATACCAAGAACATATTAAGTATAGAAACAAAGGACTTCAGCTATTACACACACACACACACACACTTTATTTGGTTCCATATAGCATCCTTGTTAAGCTTTGGTACCTTCCTCCACTCAATATAATTTAGTGGTGTCAATATCCCGTTGTGTGCAAGAACTCCCAAATGTGACCCAAGTTTAGTGCCTGGTTCCAGAATTGGTTGGCCAAGCTCATTAGTCGGAATCTCCAAAACGTTTTCATTTTCACCCCACCCATTATGCATCATTTTCAAGCCTTGAGTATGTATCTGATCTGATTGATGCATGCTTACATCTGTTCATCAAATTCAAGTTAGTGCTATAAGACATTCCATTTCTATCACTCAATTACTATATTGAAATGACAACGTTATAGCATTCTCTTAAACACTGTAAAGATGCACAAGTAAATATAGATACAACGGAATGAATATGCACATAATCAGAATAAAAAATAAAATTATAGGCCTTTAGTTGTTTATTTATTGACATATACTGGACTATTCTTAACAGAAGGAACACATAGATTAAATATGCACACAAAGAAATTAATTCCATCCCAAGATTCGTAGCGTAGTAAGTGAAAGAAGATAGGCCAAAACTATACACATTTCTTATTTTTATACCTGCCACATGCTCAGAATCTTCTTAATTTTTGTTTGTTGGTTATCTGTTCGTTGGCGAGGTGCCACCTGCAATAAAGGCTGCCGAACCTTGTGGTGGCCCGGGCATGGTGGTATTGAGCTCTTGATGCTCTCCACTAAGGCTTGGCATAGCTCTTGCACTCTTTTGTTCCCCATGTCTACCACTTGCCATTGTGTCTAAGTTGTATAACAAATATAGGTATATTTCACCAATTAACAGGCAACAAAATAGAATATATAGAGAAATACTACTTTTTTCAGTTCGTAGCAACTCTTTGAACTTCACATAAGGTTACATCGTAAACACGGTATAAGAAAGTGGCATAACAACTAAAGTAGATGAAAGTAAATAACTAAAATCATTAATAGCGTATCCAGAAAAGAAAAAGGAATCCACTTAAAATACTAAGGTCATTCAACATATATCAGCTAAGCATCCCTTATCATGCTTTTCTCCACTTTCTCCTTTCCCAGGGATCATTGGTCAATCTGGGGTTAACTTCAATTCCAACTAAACCTTGCCTAACCCAGGTTACATCATCATCACGTATAAATGTTGATTCATCCAAAGTTTGCTCATTCCAAAAATTGGTATGATATTGGCTACGAGCTTGGTCTGGAGATTCTTTTTTAAGAAGATCAAAAAAAATCTCTAGGTTTTGTCTTGACAACGATGTGCCAGTCTTTATCCACCGCATCATGCACGTAAAAGACTTGCTTAGCTTGAAACGCAAATATATATATGGTTCATCTGATATGTTCTGTGAATGCCCCAAATGGTTAAAGTTTACAAGTGTAAAGCCCAAGCCATCTCGATCAACAAATCCAATACCATTATCTACCCAGTCACACTTTAATGGCACAAACCTAAACTTTTTAGAGTAATGTTGAACAATGATATCTGTCAAGACTCCATAGTAGTTTACATCTCCTGCTATAGGATTCATGTCTTTTGCACTTGTATAACTATCCGTATTTGCCTTAACCATGACCCCACTATGCTGAGTTGTTCTATTACTCTTACGAGCCTTTGTATGATATTTAAATTCATTTATAACATATCTTGTATATTTCTCTGCCTTTTTTAAAGGACCCATTGCCAATGATATAACTTCTTCAGATAATGCCTCATCACCTTCCTCGTACAGCATTTGGACCTATTTTTTTATAGTGGAAAAAGTTTCACGTTAAAGATTGCACTTATATTAGATTTAACTTGAAGGTAAGCAATGGATACTACACTGATGTTACATGATTTCTAAACCATATGTGGAAACTCTCACTTTTATTAACGTCATGAGGTCGAAGTCAACGATTACTCCTTCTAATGGATGCATGATGTTCACTGCATAATTAATACACTGAGTTACCAACCATGCAAACGTAGAGAAAAAACCATATTTGTGTTAGATTTTCACCGCCGATATTGAGTTATCGCATCAGAATTGATAAGAACGTATCAATGTGCTTGTGCATAGGAAATGTCACCAAGTACAAATCCCTCTGATTCCCCTAAAGGGCGACCTCTTACTGAGTTGATGGAACTGTCTCCGCCATTATCAAGCCTAACTGATTGATTCAATTTTGTCTTAACATCGTCAAAGTACCTGAAGCAAAATGTAACGCATTCTTCTAACTAATATCCTTCTGCAATTGAGCCATCTGGACGACTTTGATTCCTTACATAGCCTTAAGAGTGAAAAAGTCTCTATAATGCCAAATAACAAATCAAATCTCTATAAGAAAGTTATCACACGTAGGTCATAACTAACAATTAACACAAAAATAAATTGGGAAGCAATAACACACCTCTCAATAGGGTACATCCATCAATACTATGGTGCTCCACCTATCAAAGCTTCTCTGGCTAAATGAATAACCAAATGCTCCATGATATCGAAAGATGATGGCAGAAATATCCTCTCAAGGTGGCAAAGTGTAAGTGCTGAATACGATTCAATTCATCAACATGCATGACTTTTGAGCAAATTTGCCTTAAAAAGCTGCTTAACTCAATCACAAGGTTTCATTACGTTCTCCGGCAATACGCTTCGCAAGGAGATAGGAAGTAGGTGTTGAATTATAATATGGTTGTCGAGACTTTTGAGTCCTAGAATACTTCATTTTTTGAACATTGACACGTCGTGATATATTCGAAGCATAACCATCTGAGACTTTAACCCGCTTCAAAACTTTCAGCATCATATTTGTTCTTATTGTCCAACGTGAAAGATGATGGTGGAAAATAAAATTTGTTATCAGCCCGTTGTTGAGGATGCAGTGACTTTTGAATACCCATTTCCTTTAGATCACTGCGAGCATTTAAATTATCCTTACCTCTACCATCAATATTCAATAATGTCCGGTATGTTATCACATATAGGGCTGTAAATGAACCGAGCCATTCACGAACAGCTCGTGGTTCGTTCTCCACAAAACTCGTTGGCGTTCGTTCTTATAATATACGAACGAACACGAACAAGTTTTTAGGGCTCGTTTATTAAACGAGCCGAATCTGAACACTCTAAAATGTTCACAAACGTGTTCGCAAACAACTCGTCCAAATAATAATTAATTATAATATTTTTACAAATTAATATTTACATAAAATCATATATCACATAAATTAAAAATTAAAGTTGCATGTCAGGCCTTTTAAGTCGGTCCGAAACTTAGCCCACTTATAACAGCCCAATCCTCGATAATTCAATCCATGAAGCCCAACACTTGAAAAAACCCTAACTATATAAACTAACCTAAACCTAAACATCACAAATCAGTTAAGTCACACGGCCGCATTCTCTCTGTCCCTTACCTCGTCGCGTACACACACACACACAAACACAAGCAGATCGCACATAGCCCCCACCCTCTCTCTCTCTCTACACAGACAGACATCGCGTCGCCTGTCTTCACCGGAATCAACTTGCGTCACCGGAGCGCAATATTCAACCTGCATCAACTTGCGTTGCTGGAGCGCAAGATTCAACCTGCCAAGTTGCAGATCCGTAACTCCAAGTTTTCGATCAGCAAAGCCATAGCTTGCAAACGTCACCGGAGCGCAAGATTCAACCTTCAAAGTTACAGATTCGCAACTCCAAGTTTTCGATCTGCAAAGCTATAGCCTGCAAAGCCAAGGGCCCAACCTCGAATGCATCAACTCGTTGTCTCTGTCTTGATCGCCAATCGATCGAATTTATTTTTCAGTGTTTTGATTCTGCGTAGCTCCTTCCATCTTCTATGTATCATTTTTAATAAATTATACCTTGATTGCTTGAATGATTTGAGAAGTTTGAGTAAATTTAGGGATTTGTTGGAAGTTGATCTCGAACATGAGCCGAGTTTCCGAACTCGAGTTCGACTCATATTTTTAAACGAGTTGTGCGAGTCGAGCGGAGTTTTACAGTCACGAACTCGAGCCGAGTTCGAACATTGAATTTTTTGCTGTTAACGAACTCGAGCCGAGTTATAACATATCAAAAATTAAACGAACCGAGTTCGAACACACCCATGTTTGGGTCGAACTCGGTTCGTATACAGCCCTAATCACATACATTTTTCTCACTATACATCACGTCGAGATTGTGACGTAGCAAATTGTCCTTCCAATAGGATAGCTCAAAGAATATACTTAGCTTTTTCCAATTATGTGCCTCATTGTCGTCCTCATCTTTGTCTCTTTTCCTCTTCTTACTTTCTTGAGCTTTGCACTTACCAAACACATTTTTTTTATGTCTTTTACTTGCTTATAGACTTCAGCTCCAGATAATGGAATGGGCTTTGGATCTAATTTAACTCTACCACCAAAAGAAACTTTATATGTTCGGAACTTATGTCCCTGATCCTGCCATTTACGATTTGTAGGATAGCACTCTTTTTTTCCATGACGCAAACGGTGAGACTTTGTGTACCTGTGGCACAAAGGACACGCCAACCATCGTCCACATCAATGAAGCGCGCATCTTAAACATTTGATTGCTAGCTGCATCATAAGTGTCTACACCAATCCATAATTCCTTGAGCTCACCAACCAAAGGACTCAAGTACACATCTATCATTGCCTGGTCCCTGGGGACCATGTATTAGAAGGGACATCATCATATATTGTTGTTTCATGCAATTCCAGGGAGGCAAGTTATATGGAATTAAAATTACTGGCCATGTGCTGTGAGCTATATTCATACTCCTGAACGGGTTAAATCCATCCAAAGACAATCCAAGTCTTACATTGTGTGGATCACTCACAAAATCTGGATGAAGGTCGTCAATGTTTCCAAGCACGAGAATCAGCAGGATGCCTTACAACCCCATCGTCATTACGCTCATCCGCATGATATCCCATAAGAGATGTTGTCTTTGGTGATATGAAGTACGTCTAAAGTCTTGGTATTAAAGGGAAGTACCTCATTACCTTGGCAGGTATCTTCCTTTTCTTAACTTTATCGTTATTTGGTATAGCATTTAACTGTTTGTATCTTGGGGTATGACAATCTATACACTCGCACTCATAAGCTGTCACTTTTTAGTATATCATGCAGTCATTGGGGCATGCATGTATCTTCTTATAATCAAGCCCTAAATTCTCAATTATCTTTCGAGCTTCGTAGGATGACGCCAGTAATGTTTTGCCTCTAGAGAATGCATCTTTCAATAACTTAAGCAACATTGTAAGTACCTTGTCACTCATTGCACTAAGACACTTTATATTCAACAGCTGAATAAGGAACGAGAGTGTCGAATATTTCTCACAACCCGGATACAACTCTTTTTTCAGCTTCCTTTACGAGATTGAAGAACTTCTTAGTTGCATCATCGAGCCCATCACTACCTTCATTTCCTTCCCTACTACCTATCTCATCTAGCTGATTAAACATAGGGACACTAAAAGTATTGCCTATCATTTCTTGTGTTCTATCACCCACGCTGGTTCAGGAATAAAACTTAAAGTCAATGATGATTCACCATGGAAAACCCAATATGTATAACTATTTAGAAAACCATCGGCCATAATATCTTCTGCTACATCTACTTTCTTCATAAATCTCATGTTATGACACTTCGTGCATGGGCATAGTATCTCTGTGGCATTAGGTCTATCCTTGGAGTCAAATTTAACAAAATCATCAACCCCTTTCTCATACAAAGGATCCAATCTGTTTTGTATATTAATCCAACTCTTATCCATATTGACTTTGAGCTTGAGAGAGTACAAATGAACAAAAAAATATATCCTTAAATCACATAAAAGACTAGCTTCCCCAGTTAGTTAACCTCTTTTAACGTTGGTTTACTCTTTTGATCATCATGGCAGGAGAAATAATAGACAAAACAGGCTAGCATATGAAGTTCTTTTCAAATATGAAAGTCTTTATGTCAACTTTTATAAGTCTACTCATGTAAAATCTAGTTAATGTGGCTATAACAAATCCATCTTAGTATAGTATCATAACAAATCAACTCAGTACAAGAAAATATGTCAATAGTCCTATACTTCTTTTTTATAGTGTCCTTGTCACGATCAAGCACTTAACTGTTCCAATAGCCTAGGGGAATGAAATTTTATACTCCAATTCGTCTATCCAAGACAGTGACTAATGCCACTGGCAATAAAGGGTAGGTATGAAACATTGTATGACTTTATTGTTACTTCTACAAATTTTTCTTGTTTAAAGAAAGTTCGTTAAAAGGTTAAAGAGACTGTACTAGATTGACATTCGCACATAATGAGGTAGTAAATAAGTGCCATGTACGAGTAAGATTCCTGTGTACCCAATAAGGATGCAGATGCTTTCAAAGTGGTTAAGTGGAACAAGTTATAGTCTCAGTTAGCATCATGGCTGACTTAAAACCAAAGGGACTTGCTTGTTTTCTATGATCCTGATACCTTACCTGCTTTCTAAAACCAAATCCTTGTTCAACTATTGCATGCTCAACCTTCCTAATCATATTTGTTATACTAAACATTGGCATATCCCTTGGGTTTATTTCCTGCGTCGAGGAATTAAACCTGAAAACATAACTGTCTTCAGAGACATTTTGAAGAGTTTCCCTCAACGGCCAACATAATCACAAAGAGTAATTTTTAGTTAATCGAGTGATTCATGCTCTAATTTCCCTATTTAATTGGTTAACAGATAGAAGTATGCCTACAAACTAATTCATGATATTGAACTCCAAGCAGATCCCACAGAGCAATCTCATCAACGAATACCTAGGCCTGTATGACAAATATATGCACCAAATGACCATAAACAACTACTTAAAACTTCAGCGAAAAGGTATTGAGTAAACTTGAATTCAACAATTTTCTAAAAATAACACATTGCTAAAAATAACCAAATATGCTAAACACGAACTGATCAACGACAAACCAATTGATAAGCAACAATACAGATGAAAAATGAAAAGAAAAATTGAGATTAAACTACAACAACATGTATAAAGTAAGAGATTAGAATGCATTACAATCCATTGCAAATTAGGTATAAAAGAAACATGAAAAAATCATCCAAGTACAGCTTTAATAAATTATAAAAAGTAAGTGAATGGAAAATATAACATAAATACAATCATATATGTAATTCAAAATTCAAAACCCAAAATGAAGAAAGTTTGTCTAGTGAAAATCGAAGAACTCAAAGCATTTGGAGTACTTGAGTGGTTACTGAGTACCTAACAAAGAGAAAACTGTAAGGAAGTTAGGTGAATAGAATGATTTTACTCTATATCCTTTGCACTAGAACACAAACATACTAAGAGGGTGTTTGTGATTGATTCTAGATTGGTCAAACCTGATTAAATCCAGATTAAATCATTTTTAAAATGTTTTGCAAAAAAAAAGTAAACGGATTAAATCTGCTCAAATGTGTTCAAAACTGATTAAATCCATAATCCTCATTTTCTTGAATTAAAATTTAATCAGATTTGGAGAATCAGGTTTGACTAAGAGATTTATTAAAATATCCTTACTTTTAAAAAGACATTAAATGCTCAATTTCAAACAACTATCTTCAACATGCGTGGACCTGGAATGACTATGGATAGATTACCTCTATTTGTGTGGTCTGTTAAGGTAATTTTGACATTCTAAACCTACTTTAATCCCTTTTTACCTAAACACCTTCAACAACTTTTAATTTATTATGCTTAAAATGGATTAAAGCTAATATTAGAACTGATTATGATTTAATCAAAATCTACTTATAAGAATCAATCCCAAATGGCCTCTAAGAGCACTCACACAAATACGCAAACACACAGACGCAACCGAAAAATGGAGAAAAAAGAGATAGAGCTAACCACATACTTCCTGCCCATCGACCTGCCTTAAAAATCATAGCAAGAGCGAGCTTGGGCTAGCTTAATATACAATCATGGCAGTTTGAGCCACATTATACTTGGGCTTTGATCTTGGGGCTAAAGGGCCTAGCCTGCTCTTGAGCTCAACTAACTCACGGTCTTTGCCTTATTTGTTCTCACTGTTTTCCACCATCAAACACTAACTCCAAAAATTCTCAGATATGCTGTTGAGGCTTTGGATTCTGGCAAACTTCCCTCTACTCTTCCTTTTCTTCTCTGGCTTTCAAATTTCAATTGTGCATGCTATCCATTACCCACCTTACCCACGACCCCCACAACACACCCACCACCCCACCACTACTAGCCACAACCCACGACCCCCACAACAACGGACACAGACCTAACAAAACAACAGTCTCCCACCACCCATATCATTGGACCTCACACACATCAATGTGAGACACTCACAAATATGCCCCCACCCCCTAAGGACCACCCCCACATGGTCTCTCCCCAACCCACAACCTGACCACCATACCATGGCACACGCACACGCATATGCAGTCATACCCATACACATAGACACACACAACTTGTAAATACCCATAGATGCACCATATACACCCACAATTACCTTCTCTAATGTTCTATACTTTAAACATTTGCATTTACCTTCTCTAATTTTCTATCTTTCCCATTTATGAGTCTCTCTTTTTATTTGATTTCTAAATAAGATTCACTTCTCAATTTTTTAAACACTCACAAATTCAATTCTTACATTTTTATCCATTGCCCCAAGCTAAAAAGAAAGTTGCAAATCCCATCAAATTCTAGCCAGCAATCAATTGCCATAAAATTCTGATCCCTTCACTTCCACATGGTTTAAAAATCAACCCAATTTGAAGAACGAATAACAAAAAAAAGGACATGGGCAAACTTGAAATTGGACAAATATTGCGTATCGGCTAAGAATCGGCTCGTCGCTTGCGATAATTCTCCTCATAGTGCTTGGCGATCAAGATTTTGGTGTTGAATAGCTTGTGTATGTTCCGTATGTTGTAGTTTTGAGCAACGTACGCTCCAAAAAATGTGCCTACCATAAATTTTAAACTGGTTCTGACGATTTTTGCCACCCAGAGAAGAACGCTCTCACGATTGCCCTCATACAGCCCATCCATTCTCTACCTGTAAATAGATGAAAATCAAAATGTTAGTAATGTTAAACAACGACTATGTGTAGTACTGTCTGTGGATAATATTCAATTCCAAGAATATTAAATAGGGATAACTAAGGTTACAAGTGTTGAACCTGGTGTCCAACCAAAAAGCATGCTCAAGAGTAGGAGAAGCTCACCAGAAATAAGAAATAATCCCAAACCCTATGTATTGTCGATGTGAGATTTGACATCCACCCTCACACGAAGCGTGGGAATAAGAGGTGCTCATCTTAAATAAAAGGTGGTCTCGTTGGATCGAATGGGGCAGCAGGGGCCTAACTCTGATACCATGTTGAACTTGGTGTAATATTCCACATCGGATGTGAAATAGTATGAGATGACCCTTATAAGATCTTGCCAAGGAACTCATAAGTACCTACTTGGCTAGCCCTTTTGAGGGAGGCAATGCCATGTGGTGGGGCCGTGGATCGAGTCGTGACAGATTTAGTATCAGAGCCTAGGTTTAAGATTCTGTAGACTCTTATACTTAAGCTTTTAATGATTTGGATAAATTTTATGATGTTTGAGATATAGTTCTGAGTAGTCTAGTTTTAATAGTACTTCTGTTTGAAGCAGTTACACAATAAGTTGTGATCTTATAAGTTTTTTGCTATCTCATGAACTATGCCACCGCGTGCAGCTAGAGGGGTACTAGAGGCGGTCATAGGGGTAATAATGTCACTGGGGTCAACGTGGAAGTAGAAGCCCCTCCAGCTCCGTTAACTGCTGATACCATCAAGGCATTTAACTGCCTAAATTGTCCGACATTTGTTGGTGCAGACAAGCCAGAAGATGCAGAGGCTTGGTTAAGTAAGTTAGAGAATAGGTTTAAGCTTTTGAACATCACTGATCGTCAAAAAGTGGACCTCGCGGTGTACCAGTTGGAGAATGAGGCTGACCAGTGGTGGAAGATGGTCGAGAGAACTCTAACTACAGAGGAGGAGCGTGCATTAACTTGGGATCATTTTTAGGAGATATTTCTTGACAAATATTTTCCCAGAAACGTGAAGGATGATATGGTAGATGAGTTTTTGAAATTGGAACAAGGAGAGGATGAAACGGTCAAGGATTATGAGGCCAGATTTGCCAGGTTGTTAAGGTTTGCAACACATGTTATAGTTACTGAGGAGTGACGTGCAACAAGGTTTAGGAATGGACTAAAATATGGCATTCGAAAGTTCTTGACAGCTGTGACTTTAGACACTTATGGCCATGTCCTGGATAAGGCTCAGAGGGTGGAGAAAGATGTCGAGGCCGGGCGCAAGTATTACTGGGATCAGAGGCAGAAAAGAGGACGAGAAGAGAGTAGCTCTAAAGGTAAGGATGTGGTTCAACAATCTAAAAGGAGGAACAACAACTTGGCTATCAAGGAACCTGCTCAGAATACTCAGAAGCCAACAGTAGCTTGCAAAACTTGTGGGAAGAACCATAATGGTGTTTGTTATTTGGAGATTGGTGCATGCTTTAACTGCCAGCAGCAAGGACACAGGATCTGAGATTGCCCTCAGTCACTCAAGCCCCAGTTTATTCAGGATAGGGGACGGCATAATCGATTACCAGGAACTAATCCAGCGACAACTACTCAGGCTCGAGCTTATGCCTTGACAAAGAAGGATGCCACTACATCTAACGATGTAGTGACAGGTACATTTTGCATATGTTCATCTAGAGCCTATTGTTTAATTGACCCTGGTTCCACGTTTTCGTATGTCTCTACATCTTTTGCTCATCAGCTAGGTATTGAGTTACAATCCCTAGGTAGTGGGATTTCTGTTAGTACTCCAGTTGGAGTTTCTTTTGATGCCTCCTCAGTTTATAGATCTTGTAATGTGAGAGTTGGTGATAGGGATCTACCTGCAGACCTTATACCGTTAAAGATGCATGATTTTGATGTGATTTTGGGCATGGACTGATTGGCTACCTATCATGCCAGAGTTGATTGCTACTTGAAACAAGTAGTGTTTTGCATTCCCAGTCTACCTGAGTTAGTATGTCAGTGTTCTAGACCTGTTGCACCTCCTTGCACTATATCAGCATTAATAGCTAGAAGGCTTCTTAGGAAGGGTTGCATGGGGTTCTTAGCCCATGTTTATGATACATGTTCATTTAGTGGGGATTTAAATAGTATTTCGGTTGTGAAGGATTTTGCAGATGTTTTCCCAGAAGATCTCCCAGGGCTTCCTCCAGATAGAGAGATAGAATTCTCTATCAATCTTATCCCAGGGGCAGCTCCTATTTTTAAGGCCCCGTATCGTATGGCTCCAGCGGAGCTGAAAGAGCTTAAGGCTCAACTTCAAGATTTGTTAGATATGGGTTTTATTCGTCTAAGTGTTTCTCCTTGGGGTGCACCTATGTTATTTGTTAAGAAGAAGGATGTGTCTATGAGAATGTGTATTGATTATAGGGAGTTAAATCGCATCACTGTGAGGAATACGTATCCTTTACCAAGGATAGATGACTTGTTTGATCAGTTGCAGGGAGCCCAATTCTTTTCAAAGATTGATCTCAGATCTGGTTACCACCAATTAAAGATTAAGAAAGAGGATATTCCTAAAACTGCTTTTTGAACGAGGTACGGGCATTATGAGTTTCTTATCATGCCATTTGGTTTAACTAATGCCCTTGTCGCGTTTATGGATTTGATGACCAGGGTGTTCAAACGATTCCTTGATCAGTTCATGATCGTTTTTATTGATGATATCCTTATTTATTCAAGAAGTCGGGAAGAACATGAGCAACATTTTAAACAAGTTTGCAGATACTAAGAGATCAGAAGCTCTATGCAAAATTCAAGAAGTGTAAGCCGACTTCTGTGACTGAGGTTCGTAGCTTTCTGGGACTAGCTGGGTATTATCGTCGTTTTGTTAAGGGATTCTCAAGCATTGCTAGCCCTTTGACTCAGTTGACTCAGAAAGGAGTTAAGTTTATTTGGTCAGAGGCTTGTGAGAAAAGTTTTCAGGAGTTGAAGAATCGATTGGTTTTAGCACCAGTTCTCGCACTACCTTCTGGTTCAAGTGGATTCGTTATTTACAGTGATGCCTCCTTGAAAGGGTTAGGTTGTGTTCTTATACAACATGGAAAGGTTATTGCATATGCTTCAAGCCAGTTGAAAAAATATGAAAAGAACTACCCTACTCATGACCTAGAGCTGGCCGCTGTTGTGTTTGCACTCAAGATTTGGAGGCATTACCTTCATGGTGAAACATGTGAGATTTATACGGATCACAAGAGCCTTAAATATCTGTTCATGCGGAAGGAGCTGAATATGAGGCAGTGTCGTTGGCTTGAGTTACTGAACGATTATGATTTCAAGATCCATTACCATCCAGGTAAGGCTAATGTAGTGGCTGACGCATTAAGTAAAAAGAGTTTGGGGAACTTAGCAGCTTTGATTACTCGTCAGCCGCAGCTGTTAGCAGAGTTACAGAGTTTGGAGTTAGAGATCAGAATTAATGGTTCAGATGGGCAGTTGGCATATTTACAGGTCGAGCCTTCTATTATTAGAAGAATCAAGTCTTCTCAGATGAGCGACCCAGATTTGGTTGGTATTTTAGAGGATGTGAAGATTGGCAAGCGGCCTGAATTTCATCTCGAAGATGATGGTACCTTAAGGATGAGACCTAAGTTATGTGTCCCAGTAGTTTCAGAATTGATGGCAGAACTATTAAAGTCGGCTCACGATTCAGGTTTTGTTGTACATCCTGGTAGTACTAAGATGTATAGAGATCTTCGTGAGAACTTTTGGTGGAGTGGTATGAAGAGGGAGATTGCAGATTTCGTATCGAGGTGTATAGTTTGCCAGCGGGTTAAGGCCGAGCATCAACGACCTACGGGTAAGTTACAGTCATTAGAAATTCCTCAGTGGAAATGGGAGAGCATGTGACCATGGACTTTGTGGTTAGTTTATCGAGGACCTCATGTAAGCATGATGCAGTTTGGGTTATTGTTGATCGTTTGACCAAATCCGCACATTTTCTTGCTATTTGTGCCAACTACACCATTGAGAGGTTGGCTAAGCTATATATTCAGGAGATAATTAGGCTACACGGGGTGCCAGTATCTATTGTATTTGACAGGGACCCACATTTCATATCTCATTTTTGGACTAGTTTGCACAAGGCGTTAGGCACCCGTCTGAATTTCAGTACGGCTTTTCATCCACAGACAGATAGTCAGCCTGAGCATACCATTCAAACCCTAGAGGATATGTTACGTGCATGTTCATTAGATCTTCAAGGTAATTGGGATGAACATTTGCCTTTGATTGAATTTGCCTATAACAATAGTTATCAAGCAAGTATTGAGATGGCTCCATTCGAGACTTTATATGGGCATAGATGCCGATCACCTACATGTTGGTACGAGATGGGTGAGTGAAGTTTATTGGGACCCGAGGTTGTTAAAGTTACTTCAGATAAGATACAGTTAATTAGGGATCGTATGTGTGCAGCACAGAGTCGCCAGAGAAGCTACGCTAACAATCGCCGTCGTGATTTAGAGTTCGAGGTTGGGGATCATGTCTTTTTGAGAGTTTCACCATGGAAGGGCTTGATGAGGTTTGGAAGAAAGGGAAAGTTGAGTCCTAGATATGTTGGACCTTATGAGGTTTTGGATAGAGTTGGCCCAGTTGCCTATCGTGTTGCCTTGTCGCCAGATATGTCTCGTGTGCATAATGTTTTTCATGTGTCTGTTTTGAGAAAGTACGTGCACGACCCATCCTATGTTGTGGAGTACGAGCCTTCACTTATTCGTGAGGACCTATCAGTGGAGGAACAACCTGTCGAGATTTTGGATAAGCGAGATCAGATTTTGCGTACCAAGACTATACCTTTGGTAAAAGTGCTTTGGAGGAATCATGCTATGGAGGAGGCCACGTGGGAACTCGAGGAGTCGATGAGAAAGAAGTATCCATTCCTATTCAATAACTTGGGATACTTAAATTTCGAGGACGAAATTTTTTTTTATAAGTAGGGGAGGATGTAAGACCTCAAATAACTAGTAATTAAATTATTATTATAATTAGAGCATCTTTGCAAATTTAATTATTTTTGAGGTATTTTAGAATAAGTAATGAATATTTAGGGGTCTTTTAATTATTTATCAAATTTAGAGACTTTTAAGAGCTAGCTAAGTCTGTTTACGATATATTCAGTTTTGGTTACAGAGAAATAGAAGAAGGAGGAAATTAGGATTTTGGAGGATTACAATCTTCTGTGCACAATTGGTAAGATTCTTGAACTCACTTTTGATTATAAGGATGAATTAGATGATATTAGAATTGTGGTTGTTAAGATTTTAATGTAAGTGAGCTAATTATAATATCTAGGTTTTGAGATTTTCGGAAGCGATCGCAATTTGGTGCAGACTATTATATAGATTTGAGGTAAGGGTTTCATGTACATATCCATCTCGTTATCGTTATTCCATCAATCAATTTTGTTACTTTGATTCTGAATTACGATAGAATGTATCGCTCTCGTCAAAATTATAATTTATCCGTTCACTGTGTTGTTTTTGTATTGTGATGGTTAACAATTCTAAAATTTTCATGCCTTGGTTATTGTGATGTATGTCATTTCATGCTGCTGTTTGCCTACTGCTTTTACGTTTTCAACTTGGCCGTGGCAGTGCAACAGTTTCTCTTTCTTTTTATTCTGCAACGATACAAGTGCCCAGTACCAACTTGGTCGTGGGAGTGCAATCATTACAAAGAATTGTGAAAAGTAACTGAAAGGAGTTTTTGAGGAGACGTGGCTGTGCAATTTGAGAAATGGCATTGCCACGTGTCCAATTTTGAATGGTGTACACATTTTGTTAACCTTTTTGCCCATGCGTCGTTATTTAAAATTTCTGAAACCGTACGAACTCAGATTCAAGCAATTCTACTTCTGTTAAATTCGTCTTTTCGTCGTCTTTGATTCGAGTCTAATATCGAGTAGTTTCTGAAATTGTTAAGTCGTCCTTATTGAAATGTAAGTTTTGATACTTTTGCAACTAATATACCCGTGAGATACTTTGACATCCGTTCGACCTTTTGAATCGAACTGATATTTTAGAACCTTCACGTGCTTAGATTAACGTGATACTATGACATGATATGACAATTGCTACCGGTATGCAACTTTGAATTTAGAACCTCCTCGTGCTTAGGTTAACGTGCTTTACAATCACGTGTTACGTGATTGTATTGTTTTGATTATTAATTCAATTATTTGAATATGATCTTTTGACTTTGATTCGACTTTTGATGGGTTAATATCCCGTAATGAGATTTGTCGTGCCAAGATTAACTATTGTCTTTGCACCTTGTTTTCATATGTTTTGTTTTGACTCAGTTACATATTATTGGATACATGTGTTGTACTCTGTGGGTGTGTGCGTGTGATCTTTGCTGGGCTTTGTGCTCACCCCCCCCTTCTCCTCTCATTTCAGAAAATTAAGCGGAGACCAAGGTAGAAGAGTTAGCTATATGCGTGAGCTTGGATTTATTCTTAAATTTTAGACTCTCTTTAGTCACTTGAGAATAAGGATTTTGTAATAGTTTGATTAAGTAACTTTTTGAAATCTCAGTTCCTGGGAAGTAATTATTGTTATGAGGATTTTCGCTGCATTTATTAGACATTGATGGTTAATGCAAATGTTATTGCTTTGGAATGTGTTTAGAGTTTTGATTACCTCTTGAGCTCTTGGTAAATGCTTTGGTATTATATTTTTGGTAAGTAGGAATATTTTGAAATACTTTGTGTAGGTCCGCCTCGGGGTCGGGGGCGTGACAGATTTGGAATTAGAGCCGACTCTCGAAAGCTCGGGTTGGGATATCCAATCGAGTTGTCGATGGTTGGGGAAACGAAGGCAAGCCCGTGTATATCCCACATCAAGAGGATGGTTGGGGCAGCGAAGGGTGAGCCCAATATATCCCACATTGGCTAGAGAGGAAGATTATGGGCTATGTGTGATCGAGCCTTAGCGAGGACGCTAGGTATAAGGAGGGGAGATTGTAATATCCCACATCGGATGTAAAATAGTATGAGATGATCCTTATAAGATCTTGCCAAGGAACTCATAAGTACCTACTTGGCTAGCCCTTTTGAGGGAGGCAATGTCCTGTGGTTGGGCCGTGGACCTGGTCGTTACACTTGGTGTCCAATCCAAAAGCATGCTCAAGAGTAGGAGAAGCTCACCAGATATAAGAACTAATTCCAAACCCCATATATTTTTGATGTGGGACTTGACAACAAGATGAAATTATTGAGAGAGAGAAAGAGAAACATAGTGAGAGACGTAATTAGGAAAAAGATCGATTGTTGGCGTGAGAGAGAGTTGTTTGTGGAACGCCGATTTGGGGCGAGAGAGGGGCGGTGGCTGATTTGAGGGAGAGAGGGGTGGTGGCTGATTTGGGGAGAGACGTAGTTGGGATAGCTGTTTGTGGAACACCGATTTGGGGAGAGAGAAGTAAACTGTGAAAATTGGGCTCAAGGTTGAAACTAGTTTTCCACTATTTTTTTTGTTTCCAACGCTTTATGCACGTATAATTAAAACTAGAAATGACACAAAGATGTCGTTTCGAATCCAAGAGTTACAACATTTCACTTTAAGCGTCGCTATTAAGTGACGTGTTATTAAATGGCGTTTTTTTAGTTTCGCAAAAAAGTAAAGCGACGCTTAGTAAGTGGCAAGTATGAAAATGCCGGAAAATTTGTGATACATAAATATTTGTGTCGTAAACTACCCGACGTTACAATAGAAGTATCGCAAATTATAACTAATTTATGATATTTCTTTAAGTGTCGGAAAATTAAGCGTCGCCGCAAACCCTTTTCTTTGTATTGTCCGCAATTTTTTCAATTGTCTAAACTATATTTTTAGAAATACTTAGATCAATTCTGGCACAAAATCTTCTCCTGTCTTGTTAGGGCAGTAGAAGGCAACAAAATGAAGTTCACCCCCACATACACTAATGAGCCACCATAATGTCGCTGTCATTACCTTCTCCCCTTACTGCCTACCACCACCACCAACACCGAATTTACAACCCAACCACCATTACAAGATCCACCTTGATCAGCTTTGAGTAGGTGAATTCTTGGGTTGGGTGTTAGGTGGTTACTGATTGAAAGATTTGTAACGTCGTCTTAAAGGCGATGGTAGGTTTGTTTCGAATAGTGGTGGTAGGACAATAAAAGGGAGTGGGACAGTGGTGGTTATGGATGAAGATAACCAGTGGTGGGTTTGTTTTAGGCAGTGTGTTAGGAGAGCAATCATAGAGGTTGGGACATTGGTAATTGTGGTTGAAGATTGGGAATGGTATATTTTTTTTGGGGGCATTGATGACAGGGTAATTGAAAGGGGTGGGACAGTAGTGGTTATATTTAAAGATCAACAGTGGTGGTTTATTTTGGGCGACGGTGGCTGGACAACTGTGGGAGGTAGGACCGTGGTAGTTGTGGTTAAAGATCATTGGTGGTGGCAGGACAATAAAAGGGGAGGCAAGTGGTGGTTATGGTTGAAGATCGGTGATGGTGAGTTTATTTTGGGTTGTGGCGACGGAACAATGGTGGGGAGTGTGTGTATTTGTCGCCGGTATGTATGCGTGTGGGTAGTGCTTGGGCAACAGCAATGGTGGCTGAGCATAGGTAAAAGTGGTTGGACTTTTTAATAATATAATAATAAAAAAAGAGGAGGAAGAGCCGAGGGGACTTATATATCATAATAATTTTATATTGCCCTATTTTTTTTAATAGTTCCTTAGCGAACGCAATAATAAATTACGAGGCACAAAGAGTAAGAAAAATAATTAATAGGGGCGCGTGTACAGTGTCGTGGGTAATTTATTGAGAGTTTTTTTTCCTAATTAATACATATTTAATACTTAATTACCAATATACTTCATTTTGAAACTTATTTACCCACACGTCGCACTTTTGGAAATCGCTATTTGAAACCACGATTTTAAAGTTGAAATCGCTGTACTTGATTTTTACGTTAAAGTAGAAATCGCTGTTTGAAACCACGATTTCAAGGGAGAAATCGTTGTTTCAAACAGCGATTTTTAAAAGTGTGGTATACTGGTAAATAAGTTTAAAAAATATACTTGTAATTGTAATTAAGTATTAATTAAGTAAAAAACTCAATTTATTGATGAAAAAAACCAATAAACCTCCGGCAAAACCTTTGTTGGACATCTCCCTTCACATCTCAGTCTCTTAATTAGGGCATTTTCCCGCCTTTCTTTCGCTGTAACAGAGGGCTCGAAACTTAACAATTCGCTAGGGTTTCCGAGAAAATTGGAGGCCATGGTGTCGCCGAAGCAGCTGCTCACTACCATCGAGTCGACGCTCCTCGGCCCAACGCCTCCGTCGCCTTCGCAGCAAGTCGTGCTTATCCACGCCCTTCGCTCTTCTCTATCCACCTTCCAGTCGCTCCTATCCTATCCCGTATGTTTGTGTGTGTGACGTGCAACTTGATGAAGATTTGATGTTAAGTTAGGGGAAAACGTGTATTAGTTACTGAATTACTGTTGGCACACACTGTGTGTGTGAGTGACGTGAAACATTTATGTTAAATTAGGGGGAAACATGTACTGAACTACTGTTGGCATTTAGCTCGTGTGTGATGAAGCTTTGAGGAAGGTTTTCATGTTAAATTAGGGGGAAAGATGTAATAACTACTGAATTATTGTTGGCAGTAAGTGTGTGTGTGACGTGAAGCTTTGATGTTAAATTAGGGGGAAACATGTACTATCTACAGAATTATTGTTGGCAGTGAGTGTGTGTGACGTGAAGCTTTGATGTAAATTAGGGGGAATGTACTATGTACTGAAATTCTGTTGGCATTAAGTGTATGTGTGGCGTGATACTTTGAGGAAAATTTTGATGTTAAATTGGGGAAAAACATGTAATGTTTACTGAGGTAGAGAGTAAGTAATTCTTACTGAATGGGTATTGGCATTATGTGCCTGTGCGCGAGCGTCTGCTTGCGTAAAAGCGAAGAAATGCGGTCCTGCTTTAATTTTCTTTATCTTGTATCTTTTGAGCCCTTACATTGTATGACCTGAAAGCTTTAGGATTATTTGAAGTTAAATTAGGGGAAACACGTACTGCTAGGTACTGGCTTACTGGGTGTGTGTGAGTGCGCGACAGGAAGCTTGAGGAAACTTTAATGCTTAATTAGGGGAGAAACATGTGCAATATACTGAGTGGCATTAAGCGCGCACCTATGTGTGTGACATGAAGCTTTAGGAAACTTTGATGTTAAAGTAGGGAAAACTTGAGAACTTACTGAAATACTGTTAACATTGTTTGTGTGCGTGCGTGTTAGCCAGTGGCGTGAAGCTTTCTACGTTAAATTCCGTGTTGTGAGCTTTGAGAAAGGTTTGATGTCTACTCTGGGAAATACTGTACTACTCACTCAATTACTGTTAAGGAAATGAACAAAACTAGCCGATTATGGCGAGTTGGGATGGCAGTGCATGTGATTTTATTATATGTTTGTTTTACATGTTCTGAATCCTACGGATCGAGATGCAGTAGATGTATGTATGTGTGTGGGTGTGCAAATTGAAGCTTGCGGTGAATGATTGTTGGCATTATGTGTGTTTGTATGTGTGTGTGTGTGTGATCGTGTGGCGTGAAGCTTGCATCTTTTGAAGCTTTCTGAAAGGTTTGATCTTAAATTAGGAAAAGAAGACGTAGCTCCCCCATTCGTTTTGAGTTTTTTGTAATTCTAGTATGGATTTAGCACTTGCTAGGTTTGCCTTCACTCATTGTTTCTACCTAGCTTGACTTGCCAAATGATATTTATATAATCTATGAATGCTATTTGAGTTTAGATCTAAGTTTACATATACGAAATTCCATCGTAGGAATTCGTAGAAAGTCAAATTGGGAAAATCCAATGTAGGGAGTACTATTTATTGAGTGGCATAGAGTGTTTGCGTGTGTATTGCATGAAGTTGGAAGAAACTTGATATTACATTAGGCAAAATCGCGTACTATTTACCGTTACTGTTGGTTTTATGTATGTCTTCATATATATGTGTCTCTTTGTGTGTGCATGTGTGAAGCTTTTGAGGAAGGTTTTCATGTTAAAAGTAGTTACTAAAATACTATTGGCATTAAAGATGTTTGTGACTGCGTTTGTGTGTGTGACGTGAAGCTTTGAGGAACGTTCGGGTGTTGAATCAGGGTTTTCTGAATTACTGTTGTCATTGGGGAAATATATGTAGTTCCTACTGAATTACTGTTGGCATGGCTGAAAAACATGTACCAGTTACTGAATTACTGATATACTAGGGAAATAAACAGACATAGCAGACACATGTAGTGTTTGTTTTGACACGTTGTAGCCTCCAAATCCATCCGGATTGATTCAGATATAGATATATGTGGGTGTTGCACGTGTGTATGTGTGTGTGTGAACTTAGGGAAAAACGTGTACTATTAGTTACTGAATTGCTGTTGGTGTATCGATTCCTTTGCTGGGAATTTTTTGGTAAATAAACAGAATTAGCAAAATCTTGCGTTTAGAAAACTAAAGTTCTGTTTAATTTAATGTCTTGAGATGTTGTAGCCTCCAAATCCTTCGGATAGAGCTCAGGTGCAGTCGAAAGAAGTCCGGCTTCCGGATTCTGGCTCAATTTCGCTCGATAACCAGGACGTTCATATTGTAAGTTCTGTTGCCAACAGAATATTTGCTTGCTTTCTTCTTATATGTACATCTATGCATCAAATTAAGCTGCAAGTTTCTTACCGACTCTATTGCAACCTAATTTATAATTAATGGTGCGAAAATGTAACCAAGTTATGCTTGTAGTCTTTCTTTGAAGGCTGTGCAGGTCTGTGTGTACATATCGTTCTTCCTATGTCTATGAATTGACAACAGCAGTTGCTGGACCCCAATTTGCTTTTACAAACCAGGGTTTTGCGCTAAGGAATTTGGTTTGAATGCATCTTGCTTCATTAGGTGCTGTTTAAAATGTAGAAATGGACACATGTATGCAATGTGGGTTTATGATTAGTCCATGCTTGAATGTAATGCTCATTGGCTTTTGAGAGTATGGCACGTTTATTCAGTGGCTTCGGTTCTAACAAGATCATATTAATATTCCACGTGTAATGTCTTCAGTCTCCCATCATCTTGGCATTTAGGTTTTGAAGTTGAGTGATGATCTTCATCTTAATGAAATAGACTGTGTACGATTGCTTGTTTCTGCCAATCAAGAGGTACATTCTGCTCTTTTTCTTACTTATTGGCTCTCGCTTGTCGTGGTGATATATTTTGGTTTTCTTGTATCTTTTTCGTTATTGTCTTGTTTCATCTCAGTGGGGCTTATTGGGACGAGAGCCATCGGAAGTTTTGCGACTTGCAGCTGGACTTTGGTATACGGGGAGAAGAGATCAATTAACAGGACTTTACACACTATTGAGGGTATAATTTTCCTCCTGCATTCTTCCTCGTCAGAATATTTTCTGACTAGATATTATTCTTTGTGTTGTTTGTTGGGTCCTTATGATTACTTGCTACGTTCTCTGGATACTGCAGGCTGTTGTGCTTGATCAGGGGCTTGAAGCTGATCTCGTGGCTGACATTCAGAAATATTTGGAAGATCTTATAAATGCTGGGCTTCGGCAACGATTGATTACTCTCATAAAGGTCTTGACTCTGGAAACAATATGCCTTTTTATATTTTTCTTCTGGAGGTGCAATTTTGTGATTGAGAATTCTTGTGATCAAAATCTTGTTCATTAATTTGTCTGATGTTTTGAGGCAGTTGGAAGCAAATCTAGCTAGTTCTTCTACTTGTCTGCTAGGCTAATAATGCAATTATTTGTGATTTATAGAATGAGACAAAACTATGCATCCGTATGCTCTGGCTAGATCTGCCAGTGATTTTTTAATTGCACGAGCATGTCCTCCTTTATGTTGTCGAACTTGGGATTCCTCTTAGGAAGGAGAAGCAATACATAACTCGCTACTTGTTTATAAAAAGAGTGGAATGTTGAGGATTTATGGGTTTATTTTAATTTTGTTATTGACTTTTTCTACATATTTCTCCAACATTTCTATTTGCTTAAGTCTAGGAACTCAAACGAGAAGAACCTGCTGGTTTGGGTGGACCTAACTCTGAACAGTACATTCTTGACTCAAAAGGGGCTCTTGTGGAAAGGAGAGCTGTTGTTTTGAGGGAAAGACTCATTCTTGGACATTGCCTAGTCCTCTCTGTTTTGGTTGTGCGGACAAGTAAGCTACTAATACCCAAGTTTTTTGGTTTTACTTTCTCCTTAGCTTGCATCTATGATCTATCGCTACATGGGAACTGGTAGATATATAATAGGAGTAGTTATGACGTCCAGGTTGAAGTTTGTGCGATCAATATTAAGAGTAGTAACTAATTTGAATGCGCTTCAGTGGTGGATAGTGGCATTCGCAAAGCACTTTGCTGCTGCGAGCAGTTCCCCCTCCCTAAGTAAATCCACACCGTGTAAAAAGATATGCTAGGAGAAAATAGAAAATATTTGAACTCTTCATCCCGCTAATCTACCAACAAAGAGGACGAAGCAACACCTTTTACGGCGTCATGTAGCTGCCAAAAGGTAACTTTAAATACTCTCAAGAAGAATTGCCACAAATGTGAATAAAGAAAAGTAAGCTTACAGTCACTTTACCACTCTTGTCCTAATTTTGATCACTCTATATCGGGCTACAGCTTGGAAGCCTAGAGACTTGGTTGCTAAGTCTAGGTAAAAGTTTGACCTTGTGATTGGGACTTCCCCAAAGTTTTAGACTTGTTTATAGACCAAACTTTTCAAAAGCCAGCAGTTAATCGATAGTTATTGTATGAGATTTGAATCAAGAATTGGAATCAAAATTGCGCGAATTGAGGAATGGTTCAAATTGAGTATCACAAGATTCGATCGAATTTTCCTTTAAAAACATGTACACATGTCAAAACCAACATATATCAAAATTAGAGCATATGACACAATAAACAACATAATAACATGATCCAACAGTAAACTCGTGCCTTTGTCATTACTCTCGAGAAAACTTACATATCTGGCAAAATATGTGTGTGTGTGTGTGCAAAATTAGAAGAAACATTTCAGAGACATAACCAAATAACTCAACGAGCCTTTCAAAATTTCCACTTTAGATGCTATGAGAATCATGCACATAGACCATGTAAGTGAATAGGTGATACTTAGTTTTTTTGACACGAGAATTGTGAAACTCCAAAAGTGACAATGCAAAAATTCTTCCAAATGAAAATTTTTATTATCAAAATGGTAAACACTGAGTTGCTGCGGACTTAATAACAACTTCAAATCTCCTTATTCTAAAATCTAAAGGCCTTTTAATCCCTGACCTTATGTCATATAAAAGTAGGAAAAGCAAATGACACGAATCACTTTGTTGTCAATATGGTAAATTGTGCAATATGCTGCTTCACCCTTCGATTCATTGATTCAGTCCGCGATTCATGACCACCTCCGACTCGGTAATGATTTCGAACCATTTTTACGTGATAATTGAAATGTACGACTCTAAAAACAATGGC
Source organism: Escallonia herrerae (assembly GCA_033070095.1). NCBI lineage: Eukaryota > Viridiplantae > Streptophyta > Magnoliopsida > Escalloniales > Escalloniaceae > Escallonia > Escallonia herrerae. Next base: position 12,266 of record JAVXUP010003086.1, on the reverse strand, counting down.
TAACCCACCAAATCGACTTACAAAGAGCTCGTAATTCCTAAAACCTATTCTAAGATAGATAGAATGATTGAAGCACCAGCTACAGAGGACATTATTAGACGTGAATTGACCACCACCTTTATGATGTTTGCTCTTTTGCCTTGTTCCTCTGTCCTGCATCACCGTCATTTTAAAGCCCATAGAAAGTATGTCAGAAGGAATTATTTGCTGGTTGTGTGAGCTCATCCCTGGAATTTTTAAACACCCCAACCCAAATGTACATTTGGAGAGGTGGTTGTGGTGGTAGGGTGTGGTACATGACGGCCTCTGAACTCCGTGAAAGGGAGAATGTTTTGTTTCCCCTTTTCTCCCTTTCAAATTAGAAAAAGAAGTGTGTAGCCTTTTCTGTTGTGATTTCTTCCAGAATTCTTTTTGTGATTGTGCCTTTATTTTTGCTCCTTGCAGGACCAAAAGACGTAAAAGACTTATTTAGTGCGTTAAAAGACAGTGCACTCGAACTCAATGGTAGCACTGACATTGTAAAGAACCAGGTCTTACTTTACTGTGATTTTGGCTAAATCCTATTTATGCATCTGTCTCTGTTGGCTTAAGCCATCGAATAGATGGGGACTTCTCAAATATAAACAAGAGCTTGCTACACATTGACCTTCTAATGTCTTTGCAGATTACATATAGCCTTCTCTTTTCTGTTGTAATCGCTTTGATATCAGATGCTTTAAGCGCAGTACCAGATAAAGTGTCTGTCTTGTCTCCCGATGCTTCTTTTAGGCATGAGTTCCAGGAAACTGTAAGCTATATATGACTTGCTGTTTCTCTTGTAAGTTAAGATTTTTGGCCGAAGTCTGAATCTGGTTGGTCATCATGTTTCCTGTAGGTGATGGCTTCTGGAAATGATTCAATTATTGAGGGCTTTGTGGATTGTGCAAGGCTTGCATGGGCTATACATTTAATGATGATACATGATGAAATAGATGCAAGGGAGACATCAAGTTCTTCATCTAACGATATGCGATATATCTATACATGCTTGGAAGTCAATTTCTCGAACAACGTTTTTCAATTTCTGCTGGATAAGATTCTTCGAACTGCCGCTTATCAGGTTTGTCAATTGCAAAAGTCTTAAAAGAGAACATGTGACTCTTATTAGGCTTGTCAATTGCAAAAGTCTTAAAAGAGAGCATGTCGTCAATTTGTTGTTGTCCCCTTCTGTCCGAGTAACTCACGTAGCTTTCTAACTCATCAGCATCACTGTTCTGTTTTTCTTTCTACGTTAATTGTCACTGAACTTCGTGTTAGGGTGATATCAGCCATGACTTGTTGCTTCTACTGAAGCAGGGTTCCTTGCTATCTTGTCACACCCCCGATCAGTGGTGGACCTTCACATGAATGTAACTTCAAAGAGGTGATCAAAGCTCTACACATGATGTAAATCAAAGCACTCACATTAGCCACTAATCTTGTTAACTGCAGCGGAAGTCTAAATACAAATTAAAGTTACCAAAACGGGTTCCCAAATCCAACTAAAAATCATAAACTATTACCAATGCTCTTTTTCTCCGAAGCCAAAATAAAAGCCTTAAAACCAAAGTAAAAACTCCAAGCTCTTCCATAGCTATTAACCTCTTTCTAAACCATATCAGCTTAATAGAATGAGATAGAAGAAGAGAAGAGAGAGGGGGGGGGGGGGGGATGAGCACGAAGCTCAGGAAAGATAACACACCCTCGCTCATGGAGTACAATGTCGTTGTTCAAAATCATATAGCCGTGTCCAAAACAAAACGTATAGAACAGAATCGAAGGTATAAAGACGATAAACAATCTTAGCACGAGAAATATTCTCATGTGGAGATATTGACCCAACAAATGTCAAATCAATGTCAAACGAACATATTCGAATAACTGAACTAAAAATAAATCACGACTCGACTATGTAATACGAGAGTATAAAGCACGTTAACCTAAGCACGTAATACATGAGGAGAAAGTTATGAAACCAGTGCAAGTTGAATCATCAAAAAACGTGATTTTTATGAGGCTATTGTGCTTAAACGAAGTTACTAGGATTTAGATACAAAAAGGACAAATAATGAGAATCAGGGACAAATGATAGTTTACAGGTACAACAGACATGCTGAACTTAACATCAGCTTTCGAAGGTGTCCTTGCAAATATGATGATCAAAGATCTACAATTTTTACGGAAAACAAATTTTTATCTTTGATCCAAACTCGGGGAAACGAGATAAATCAAAGGCATAATGGTAATGAGGTGGATATGCACATGAAACCCTTACCTCAAATAACACAACAATCTTTGCAAAGTTGTGCAAGCATCCAATAATTCAAAGGCTAAAGAATCAAATTAACTCACTTATATATAAGCTATATATACAAAGTTCTAGATCGATAGAAGTCCTTGTTATCATACTGGGTCGAGGATTACTTATCAATTATGGGTAGAAAGTTGAAATCCTCAAAAGTCTTAGGTTTCTCTTTCTTTAATCTCTCTTTAGGACCAAACTCCTTTTATCGATAAAACACAAACTGACTATCTGAAGTTGGTAAATGACGCAGAAGACCCCGAAATCACTTATTCAAAGTGCCGCAAAGGTATTAAAATTACAAAAATAACCTGAGGCATAAAATAGTTCATAGTAAATTATTTGGGGCCTCACATATGCATTCTTTTGTTCGTTTGCCTTTTCTCTCCATCTTCACCATGAAATACACTATAGCAGTAGGTGGTCTGGGTATTTGTTGCCAAATACAGAGTGGGTAATTTTAGTGAATCTCGAAAGGAGTGAGGCTTTTGTTGAGATTTTGCGGCATTGACAATTGTGATAGGCATATTGCAGAATTCGTATGAGTCAGCTAATTTATGAAAAGATGCATACGAGAGTTGAATATGCAATATGAGCCGGAAAGAGTTGATGAACAACTTCATCACGTAGAGGAAGGAAGAAGTAATGGATTTACCACTGCTACTATTGGTAATCGGCTAGGTAACACGGACACGGTGTCGGTGTTCAACACCGACACCGTAATTTTCAAAAAATCAGATTTTGAACACAGCAGGACACCACTATTTTTTATATATTTATTTATATATATATATATATATATATATATTCAATAAATATCAAATATTTTCAACAATTTAAAATAACAAACAATAATAAAAAACTATCAAAACAAGGAATTTAAATACAAGTCATAATTTGTTTGGTCAATATTTATTTAGTCCAATGTACTGGAATTGCAACGACAAATGGAGAAAAGAAAGAAACGAGAGGACAAAGGGTGAAAAGAAAAAAGAATAGGAAAGAAACAAGAGGACAAAAGGGGGAAAAGAAAAAAGAATAGGAAAGAAACGAGAGCCTCTCGCAGATGAGGATAAGAGAAGAAAGAGACCTGTGGCTCAGCGACGGTGGCGGAGGACCTCTGGAGACGACGGCGAGACTCTGGCGACTACGGCGAGACCTCTGGCGACGGCGATAGGGTCTTCCTTCGGCGACTGTAGCCGTCAGATCCGTTGGCTTCGGTTTTGGATCTTCGTCGACTGAGCTCCGGCGACAACCTTAATGTGGTCGGCAGACAGCAGCCGTGAGGTGAGAGAGAAGAAGACAGTAATAGTTCCAAAAATTGCGAAAGTAGCCCCAAACAGTCCGACACTGCACATTCCCGTGTCCGACACTCCTCGACGAAGTGTCCGACACGGTGTCGGAAAATAAAAAAAAATTCTGACACCGATTGGCGGTGTCCGACACGTGTCGGGCGGTGTCCGGAGGGTGTCGGGGTGTCTGTCCGTTTAGGACACCATACCTCCACCTAGGAGAGGTGTCCGCGCTTCCTAGTTCCACATCAAGCATATCAGCGTCACGGTCCAGCTAAGATTGTGCCTTTTGCTGATAATTAAACCAATGCACCGAGAAGAGCCTACACATGACGTGCAACAACAACTGGCCACATCACTATACAAAAAGAAGATTATTGTTATCTTCTCTCACATATGCATGTAGCCGATTATCTTCTCTCACATATGCATGTAGCCGATTAGTAATCGGCTACATGTATATGTGAGAGAAGATAACAATAATCTTCTTTTTGTATTGTGATGTGGCCAGTTGTTGTTGCACGTCCTGTGGAGGCTCTTCTCGGTGCATTGGTTTAATTATCAGCAAAAGGCACAATCTTAGCTGGACCGTGACGCTGATATGCTTGATGTGGAATATTACGTTGAAGCAAAAATAGAGAAACTTTTATTACTGAACTTTCATGTGCATGAAAATGAAAATAAGAGGGGCTTTATACATCCATGTATTTCCTGTTTATGTTGTGAAAGTATGTAGGGTTGAAGGCATGTCAAGTATTCTAGTAAGTACAAATTTAAAGGAGCTATTGTGGTTGTACAAATTAGGTAATACATTATAAAGGTTGTAATGATACTTTGGCTGTGGAAAGATTGGACAACCGCCTGCAGAAATAATATATTGGATGCATTCCTGGGAGATTTATAATGGGAGAAATCTATTTATTTGAAATGTTAATGGAAAAACAAAGAGATACAATGACCTTGTGGAAGTTAGTACTAGTCTACTGAAATTGCCATCAAGAGCTGCGTAATGTCCTTTAACTAATTAACTCTCATGATAAAATATACAGATTCTTGGGCGGCTTTATCTATAATCCACTAGAACGGAACTCCCATTAAAGCGCACCATCCTGAGCATGCTATCACAACCATGATGTAATTTGCGTACAAGAAGGCCGAATGACTCAATGTCCTTCTCCGAGACAAGAGCTCTGAGCTAAGAAGTAAGAGCTAAGAGCTCAATATAGATAAAAGGGAGCTCCCTCTGGACACTGAACAATAACTCCCGGTATTGCAGAGTAGCTGGATAGGTGCCCGTTGACTATCCCTTTCCAGGAAGTCCTTCGCCTCATAATTAGCCTCTCCTCTACCCTGGGTGATCTTGGGCAATAAGAAGCATTATCCTGGAAAACTTAGGCTTTGCCCAGTTGATTGTCTGTGTTTTGTGCACACACTTAACTGGTACTAGTGATGATGAAGAAGCAGTAGCCAGGCTGGCGATCGCCACCTGATGCTTTTTGCGCGTGCCCCAATTCTTTGCATATTTGCTTGACCACATGTTTAGTGCTTAGGTCAATCTGATACGGTTGCCTTACCGGTCATCGCTATTGCTCATTGGTACCTTAGGGTTGTGGATTACGTGAGTGTTTTTTCGTGTTGATATCGCAGAGGTAATCATTTTTTGGTGATCGGTGATGGCGAGAAGGTGTTGTTGTTTGTTAGAGTCTTTGATTTAGATGGCGAGGTTGTGATTTGAATGACAAGATGATCTCTAGTGTACAATTGCATTGGAGGAGTGAGAATGAGAAGCAGAAACTTATTGTTTAGGGAGGGAGGGAGGGCGGGAAGCAGGGACGCTTTTGGGTTTCCATTGTTGGCTAGACGTGACATCATGTGTTTATCTATGGATGCTAGGGCAACCTTTTGATGATGAAGAGAGCCAAATTCACTTTTATCTTTAATGGAGTAGATTGATATTATCATTTTGTGGCATCATCTTTTGATGTGTTGACTAATACTTCCGTTTATTTAAATGACCTGGAATAGTATGAAGTGTATTGTATCATTTTGTTGTTTCTGTTAGCTCCTTAATCCAACAAATTCCAAATGACAAGACTTCTTTTGGTTCAAGCGAGATATAGAGTCAGACTCGTACGTGAAACAACTTGCTGATAGCCAATATGGATCTCTGGCTGTCTGGCAGTGCGAGTATAGGTGCTTAGCTTCTCTGGGCGCATTAGTTATACTTGCTTTTATGTGAGCTTACACATAGATACTTGGTTCTTTATTTACGGAATGCATCTGCCGATGTTTTTCTGTATTCATGAGCTCCGTCTACATTCCTTGTGTTTTTAGTTTATAACTTTGTTTGCTTCCTGTAAGCATCTTATCTAACTTTATCTCCTTATGGGGTCTTTCTCTATACTCTTGTTCTGCATTACTTTTGTATCTGTTTACCTAAAATCTGGTCTGTAGAACATATCCAAATGCTTTGACTTTTTTTTGTCCTCTTGTATCTTGATTATATCTGCCAGTTGTGACTGATTCTACTTTGGCCTTGCCTTTGTTTGGTTTATCCTTAAAGAAACCACCGAGATGTGGCTTTTTCTTTTGCTCTTTTGGTCTGATTTCATATCTCTTTGTAAGTTTTTGTAATGTGACTAACCCCCGCACTCTCCACCTTTTTCAATATGGAATTCCGTAGGGTGTTTGTCTTGATTGCATCAATATAGAATTCAGATTTTCTTTACATTATTGCTGGGTTACTTGTCGTGTTCCCATATAACAAAGGGTTGCATTGTTGAGTTAGACTTGTATTTCAGTTTTGTGATGTATTTTGCAGAATGATGACGAGGACATGATCTATATGTACAATGCGTATCTGCACAAGCTGATAACATGCTTTCTATCCCACCCACTTGCTAGAGACAAGGTTAGTTCCTTGATTCCACATTGTTTCAGGTATCAGAATTTTCTTCTTTAGTTAGTTTCAGAAAGACCAGTTGATAAGGCTGTTATTTTTTTTTTCTTTTCTGTTTTTGCTTAGTTTTCTAGATTAGCTAATGTATTTTCAATATCATGGAAATTACGTGTTGTTCACTCCCTTTTGTCTTGGCTCGGGACATATATATCGTGATGAATAAGTTTATCTTTTCTCAAATTTCTGCTTTATCAATGGAAATTAATCTTTGGTATGGAACGGTTCTTGATATGGATACAACTCCACACAGATACAGCAAAAAACCAATATGGGTAAACTAGGATTAATGGAGTTAAAACGAAAAAGTTAGTAGCAATTGCAACTGTAGAAAAATTAGCTAACATTTCAAATCCTGACAGCAGAAAGAATAAATTATTAGCAGACTCCAGGATAATTTGAGACTGACTGTCGAGGAAATTAAATAAAGGCATATTTCATAAGCAGCAGGAAAAGAAAGGCCAATTGTTCATCTAAGCCTAAAATCCCTAAAGAGGGTGTTATAGAGGGCCCTTAAAGACCCAGTAGAATTTAGATTTGCAAAACTTTGAGCGAGACATTTGTTGCTGCATAGTCAGCAAATGGGCCTTTTTTCCAAAGCTCGTAAAGGGCCTCTTGTACTATTAGGCCTACGGTTGGGCCTTATGCACAAATCTACTAAATGAGACATTTGTTTCTGCGCACATCCTTTCCATTCCAACATGCTTGGGTACTACCATCTGGCAGGTGAAAGAAACCAAGGAGAAGGCTATGACTGCGCTTAGTCCATATCGGATGGCTGGGTCACGCGATTATTTGCTTGATGGTACTGGGCATTCTCAACAAGTGTCTCACACATCACCTCAAACATTTATCTCTCTCTTGGAGTTTGTGAGCGACATTTATCAGGTCTGTATGCTTGTCATCATTTCTTTTGGCAATTTTACGTCACTGGATGACTTTGCTGTGTTATCTTCTCGCATTGGTGCTATATTGGCTGATTGCGCTCAAGCCTATTTGAAATAAATCATTATCTGCTTGTGTTCCTTATTGATGATAAGATAAGGTATGATAACCCTCAATCAGCACAGAACATGATTGATTGAGATAACAGTCATACCAGATTCCCTTATTTGGCTCTTTTTAATTCTTCTTGTTATCCAATGCATAATGCTTCCTTTTTCTGACCTATTTTTAAGGGGTATACCTTCTTCTTGTTTACTGTTGGATCAGAAAGAACCTGAGCTGCTTTCTGGCAATGATGTCCTGTGGACATTTGTAAACTTTGCTGGAGAGGATCATACTAATTTTCAAACACTTGTTGCATTTTTGGAAATGCTGAGCACCTTGGTATGTTGACTATCTATCACTTAAGATATTAGCATGTTGAAGCTTTCACGCCATTTTTCTATTCACCGACTTCTTTGCCGTGCCATATTTTTCAGGCATCTGGAGAGGAGGGTGCCTCAAAAGTTTATCGTTTACTTGAGGGCAAAACGTTTCGCTCTATTGGATGGAGAACTTTATTTGACTGTTTATCTATTTATGAAGAGAAATTCAAAAGGTCCCTTCAGAGTGCTGGGGCCATATTACCAGAGTTTCAGGAGGGGGATGCTAAAGCACTTGTTGCTTATCTGAATGTTCTTCAGAAGGTGTTTTGTTGTTTTGTTTTTAGGAATGATAAGTATTAAGTTGTTTTATTGTTAATCTTTGCCTCTCTATTGCTATACGCCTATACCTGTTTTATCTTTTAACTTCGCCGCTCCTTGACTTTGCTTTCAAAATATGGTGCAAAGCTTTGCACCCTGAGGACATACAAAGCTTTATTTTGAGATCCATGTGTTCGGTTTTGACCATATACCCTGAATATTTATCACCAGAAGATCTTTTTACTGCCTGCGACCTGATCTAAAATCATGAACTAGGGCTACTTTAACTATCCATTCAACTATTTCGGTTGCTTAGAAGCAAACTGCGTAGGGGAAACAAAAAAATGTTGGTATATCTTGTTTATATGTCAAAACATTTAAGGTGAAGATTTGGTAGCTTGTGCAGATTTCAAATTGGATACTACAACTGGAAATTGGGCTTGGATTTGGGACTTCATGATTAATGGGTAAAACTGGTTAAATTCCTCTTGGTGATGCTTGTATACTCCTTGTATACACTTTGCCTCCCAATCCTCTCTTATGTCTGTTTCATTACATGGTACTACCCAGAGGAAAGCAGCAGTTAATTACCTGGTGGATATACCATGGTGAAATATAACTCCATGAAGACGATAGGCATATTATAGCGCACGCACAGAATATATTTTTATAATGGCATTATTAGTTTACACAATAAATCAGCGCGATGTGCTGTTCATAATATATATTTTCTTGTTAGAAGCAACGAGTACCTAGTGGAATTTCTGTATCACAGCTACTTCAAGTAATAAATGGTTCAACATGTAGCCATAATTATAAGTAAATCAAATATTTCTGAAGGTGTTTTTGTGCAAAATTCTGAAATGTGCGGATTCTGCATTGCAAAAGTTACTTAACCTAGAATAAAAATATTGCAATTAGGGCCATTGCAACACCCATCAAAGGAGTAGTTCTTCATCCAGGAGTGACTTTCCCATATTCCTAACATCAACGGTCTCAATAAACATTCTACAGTAATTCGTCTTGGACCAGATCTTGAACTGTTCTCAACAGCTTGTGTAGCCATAAATCCTGTTGTATTCCAGACCACAGGAAACAAAAGGATGTCTTAACTTTACTGTTATACCTCTTAATATGAAGAAAGAACTGATTGGCTTGCAATTTTCTTTTCTGATGCTCTGTAGGTTGTAGAAAATGGGAATCCGGTTGAACGAAAGAATTGGTTTCCTGATATTGAGTCGCTATTCAAGCTCCTAAGCTATGAGAATGTCCCACCTTATTTGAAGGTTATTGACTTTTTTATTACTGCATCTCGATATGACTACCTTATTCTTTTATGTCCTTGTCGTCTTGTGATAACTTTAAGCTGCCATCGAGTTCTCTTGTTCACTATTTCTCTTGTCCTGACAATATTTACAGGGTGCTTTGCGAAATGCCATCTCCTCTTTCATTCAAGTTTCACCAAACTTGAAAGATACGGTCTGGAGTTACCTTGAGAATATGATCTGCCAGTGGTTGTTGGGCCTCATGTTGGGAATAGCACGCAACCAATGTCTGCCCAGGTTGGTTTCGTTTATGGTATCCATACTAGTTAATGGTTTATGCAATTACATAGAAGCTCGATATTATCGGTTTAACGCGTTTAGTCTTCATACTTTTGATATATGCATATGTGCATATTACTTGTATTAATCCATATACACTGGCTTTTCATTGCATTTTCGTCTACATTTGGGATTGTTCGCATCCTATCCTAATATTCTTAAAAGTTAAATACGCGGTTTACCACCGAACTACAATGCAAATTCAACTTTGGTCACTGAACTTTGATTAGTGACAAAGTGACCATTGGATTCTTCAATTTGTCCAATTAAGTCATTCCTTTAGCTTTCGTCAATCCCAAGTCCGTTAAGTGGCTTAATCCCGGGGTAATTTGTCACTCTCTTCGTTGTTTTCTTTTTCTCCCCTCTTCTTTCTTCTTGTTTCTCCATCACCACTATGTCCAACCTTCCGCCCCACCTCATGCAAGCCTCACCACCCATCATCACCACCACACCTTCATCCCTGCTCCCACCAAAAACCCATTAAGGTAATACCCGTAAGAAAGACATTAAAGATAATCTACGTCACGGCCGGTGTAGTTCCCACCATCAATCCCACCTTACCTACATCCAACATTCCAACCACCCGTAGCCACCCACCATTGTGCTAACAATAAACCACCACCACAATCCGACATCTGACCACCACCGTACCCACGCCAACCAATCACCGTCTGCGCTAACAACAAACCACCATCATCTTAACCTATTGCCGCTATAGCCCCATCACCCACAGCCACCACCATCGGACATCCAACCACCACTGTACCCGCATCCAACAACCACTGTCGCCACATTCCACTACACTTTATCCATCACCACCTCACTACTGCACCCAACTAACGATGCCACCGGAACACCGCGCCACACACTGTCACAGCACTGCCACCACTGTATCATCATCATCACCACTGTACCACATCATGCCACCACCTCTCCATTTAGTTGGGGGGGGGGAGATTTGCGCCACACCACCACGCCACCACGAACAGATCTGGCAAGATCATGCCTCATTACCTACCTCCACAAAAACACCACCACCAGAACCCATAGTCTTTGCCACAACGCGACCACCATTACCTAGCTTGTTAACCACAGTTACGGCTTGCGATTTGGGTAGTTGTCGATGATGACTATTGTAGGTGAGGGGTAGTGAACGTGAAAATTTGTGGTCAGCGAGATATGGAGGCAGTGTGGTTGGCATTCCCATCTGGTGCAGCGGGGGGGGGGGGGGGGAAATCAAGGAAGAGGCATTTCTTGGGGTCATTAAAGAAATAAATATTTTGTTGGGGTTATTAATTGAGGAAAAGTTAGACCAAACAATGGGGAAAAAAAAGAGATTCTTGTTTTTTCTTTTGGTTTCCATTTGACAATTTTGCCCCTTATTTGGGTAGTTAACGGGCAAAAATTAACGGAGTGGCCTAAGTGAGATCAATTAAAGAATTCAATGGTCACTTTGACACAAATCGAAATGTAGTAACTAAAGTTGAATTTGCACTATAGTTTAGTGGTCAACGGGGCATTTAACTCTTAGTGGCATAGCTACTGTAGTGCCCGCGCCGCCTGTGTGAAACATTAAAGTTAAAAAATTGTAAATTGTTAATCTATATTTTCAGATTTGAACACTTTCATGTATTTTTTTTTTTTTGGGGGGGGGGGGTCATTAAAAGTTAAACCTTTGTTATTAACAAGTGCCACTAAAACTATTTGGAGTTTGAGAGATTCTAAGTTTGGAGTGAATTTATTAATTTCATATATTTTGTTGTTTAGTTCCAATTCACAAGAAAATTTTGATTATTCTTTTTGTTTTGCATAGACTAACCCAAAGTTCGACTAAATAATTTTTCTCGCTACTGAATCTCAAATATACATTATTCAAATATGTACAAGTGATATATACACATAATACTATATGTGAGTAGCATTTAGTCAAATTATTTCTAAAATATTGTGCAAAGACTATAATGCATAAATGCATACAAATGGTATAACATCAATATAGGTAATGCTAGTACTATTGCACATAAACATATAATTCCTTTTTCACATCTTATATAATCGAAGATTAGAAATGCTTAAGTTTATTTGATTTCGGTTCCTGTACCGGAACTGGTCATATTAGATCAATTTTATAACACTAGCAGCTAAAATTTTTCAATGCAACTTTTGGCCCCCCTCGATTTAACATTCTGGTCCGCCCCTGTTTAACTCTATTCTTAATTATTATTACTGAATTTTCTGTTGGCAGCTTCTCTGTTGGAAACCTTGTCTAATGGCAATCGATGACAGTTTCTTTTACCTTAGAGATTGTTCACCATATGGCATTTCTTTTTGTTTAAGGGAGAAATGATCTTCTAATAGTGGTCTAGAAGCAAATCAAAATAAGCATTTTACAGATAGTTGGTAACTTGGCTATAGCACAAGTCGAAATACTTTTCCAGTATGAGATATCATATTTGTCAAATTTTC